>JACJUY010005540.1:0-49617 GCA_014220935.1 Platorchestia sp. MABIK | reverse complement strand
TTTCAATTTATTAACTTTCTAATTCATTTCATGTTTTTTCAGGTAAATTTGTTTTTTGCTGAAGATGAGAGAATGCTCGAAACGTTCAATTTTATTGTTTTACTTGCAATTTTTAATTCGAGTAAGTGTTTTATACGGTATTTTTAGTTCTCTCCTTTTTACTTAAAATCAGGAAGCCTCCCGATAACTTTTTTGCTAATATGTTAAAATTTAATTGTATACAACAGTAATTATATAAACATCAGGAATATGTGTGAGCACTCAATATTACTGGAAGCAGATAAAGGTTTACTACATAGTTAAAAAAAAATTATAAATCACCTTATATACACCACATGCATTGTTAACTCAAATACAAATAAATACAAATACTCTGGTCGTTCTTTTTATTCTACGAGTAAGATTCTCTACGAATCGTTTTATTGGACGATTCATTTAGGGTAAATTAAGGGGTAAATAATACAAAAAAATTTTGGCACAGAAAGCCGCCTCACTGGTGGTCGGGATACAGCCTCGAGATTTCATCTTTGACGAACTTCTCCACTGCTTTGTCAGTGTCGGTCACCAGGTCTCGAGGGTTATCTTTCTCTTCCACATTTTTGGTTTTTTCAAAAGCTGAAGCAATCATCTGGAAAAATGTTAATGTTTTAATTCTGATGCATATATATACTTGTGTATTTTATCCACATCAATTTCATCAAGCCAACTTTGAAGCAGCATAAAAATACTAGCATGCTTACTGTGGTAGTTAAAACTGAAATTACAAATTCAACTCATACTAAATGCAGTTTAAATTTTCTTTACCAAATTAACAAAAGATTATTATGTTATATTAATTAGGATAAGACCTCCCCAGGCCATAACAAAAGCAATCTCAAGAGAGTAAAGAGAAAGAACCATTACTAAAGTTCATCAAAGACCATTTATTATAGACTGTACAAAACAGAATATCCATGTACAAGGTTGGGTGTGTTGCCGCATAGGATACTCTGTGCATAGAAACAGCAAATTGAAAAGCAAGGAAAAGAAGTAAACAAAGAAGAGATAACAAAAGAGGGATCAAAAAGGAAAGAAGTAAAGAAGGGATGAAAAGTAGAACCCTTAAAAGCCCATCTATGGCTGAGATAACCTAACAGTGTCCTCCCCTGGGGGGTAGGAAGAAGGGCACCAGTCTTCATAACACAATGCAGGCAAACTTAATTTTTTTACAAATCATACACCCATTGAGAGGAAAAATGAAAGATTAATGGGTAAATATTTTTATTTTCTTCTCAATAAGCTCTTATACAAATTCAGTTGTGACCAACTGTAGATCTCCTACTCAATGGAAATCTGTTCAATGAGCACTAGTGGATAACCAAGCAGACAATGTCTTCTTTCACTTCATAAGTTCACAGCCTATATGAGAATTTGAAATAGCATCAACTGTCATGACTTACAAAACCTTGACTTCATGGCCAAGAATTAAAAAAAAATGACTAATTCAATGAAGTTTCCACCATAAATAGATTAACCATTATAACCAATAAATGAGTTAAAATCTTGAATACATCACAAAATAGAAACATAAGTGTTCTAGACCATGAGTTATAGAATGAGATGCTCTTTTAAAATATTACAGTTTTTACACCTGTAGTAGAGCATCTAATGCTTTGCTATTCACAGCAACTCAGCAATGATTTATGCAACTACATCGTGGTATCTCTCATGAACAGTTTTTTTCATATATACATACAAATAGCCCTTCATACATAATGTAAAAGATTAATATTTTGGTTTATAATGCATTGACATATAAATTCAGCTTTTCAGTTTATGCAGCATGAATATTTTACAATAAATGATGTAATTATACTCTTTAGTTGCTACACAAAAGTTTACTGAAACAAGCGAATCAAAAAAGTTTATGTATCAATGATTTAGATTCTTTGCATATTCCAACTTATATACAAACTTAGTTAGTCTTGATCAAATGCTAAATATCAGAATAAACTTTGAAGTACCACTGTAGCCTTTGCAGAATGATCATAACAGAAAATAAAAGTTTCCAATCAGTTACAGGAAAATAGGCTAGCATTCAATAGTTTTACTTGAACTAACATAATTATATATATGGTTAACATTTATACAGTGTGTAATGACATTTTTTATCCCATAACATTATAAATACCTTCTTGATAAATGAATATTATCAATTTATAAAGTAGTTTTATTTATTTTCAAGAAATTGCTTATCATAAACTCTTAAATAACTCATTAGTTTATCAAAGAGCATATCATATTGAAAAGTAAATCCACAACTCACCTTCCCAGCTCTGGCAACAATCTCCAACGCATCATCATGAAGGCGCTGAGCATTTACTGCAGACATTGCACTCGTTTGATATATTCTAGTACAAGAAATAATTCAATTTAGAGCAATAATGTTTTAAAAGCAGATACTAATGAATTGGTGAATTAGTCTATTGATGTGAAAATACTTTTAATTTAAAAGAAATGTGGTATGAACAAATATCAACTCTGAATACCTATTGCATCCAGTTTACAGTAGAATGTTGAACAGTTCTCAAGACTGCAAAATATTTCTTGTTTTGCAAAGATCTCCAACAATTGATTTTGAAACTCGATTAGCATGTTAGTCATAGGTTTTAAAATCTTATACAATATGTACCACAGATAGTAGAATATTTTAAAATATTTTTAATTATTGCTAGAATTTTTAGTAGATCATGAGTGACAGTGTCATATAAAAATGCATTATAACTATTGGAAAATTTAAATCCCCTAGATTTTAGAGACAAGGTCAAATTTAACTAAAAGAATTACAAATATGTTAATAGATCTAATAACGTATGAGCTACTGCAACCAAATTTTGATACCAAGTAAGCGTTGAATACATTTTAATTTTGTGTCTTTAAATATATTGAGCAAATCACAATCAATTATAAACCCCTTTAACCCATTAATAGACTAACTTATTTCTGGCTTTTATATAAATTGTACAATGTTATCAAAATATAAAGATATATTATTCATCTAATATATGAGCATCAACATTCAAAATTTTAGCTCAGAACATGACCACAGAAAACCTCCAGCATAATATTAATATATAGTATTATTTCACCCAAAAAAATAAAACACCATAGAGTAAATTGACATAAAATAATTTAATAAAACACCAATCTATTCTTCAATGTAGTTTACAGTCAATAATCATTATACATCGTAACTTCGAACACTGGACTTGGCATCAATTCTCAGAGTTGTTTGACAGATAAAGAATGTGAATAAAAATTGTGTAAATAGTGTGTTATTGAATATCGCACAACGCGTAATCTTCGTTCATTAATAAAATTTTAAAATCGATAAAATACGGCACAAAAAGTGATGAACTTGAACTTGAACTTGAAATTGAGGGCCGACAGTGTCGGGGCCTTTGTAACGGCCTGCAATTCNAGCTGAGCGAGTTTCGTATGAATACATAATGAAATTGTATTGGATGAATGAATAGAGGTGAAGATAATTCGAATTTTGTTCACTGAGTAGATGGTATGGAGTGGGTAACCATCGTCATGAGTAGAAGGGTAATCGTTTACAGATGAGTGAGGGCTAGCTTATCATTTAGGCTTTGAAACACCCGAAAACATCGCCCTTTGATGGTCGAAGAAAAGGAAGGGCAGCGTGGGCTTGGGTGGAACAGGGGAGTATAGCGAAGAGGGTGGGCCGAGGGAGGGGGGAGGAAGGGTTGCTGGTGCTGATTTGGAGAGACAGCGCCCTCATAGAGGTCTATTGTTTCAGACCTGTGCAAGATTTCTAATTTTACTTACCTAGTTTCCCAACGTTTCACATATACAAAATTTGTTTTTTCTCTTACACATTTTACTTCACTATTTCACCAAAATTTCTCGATAAACAAAACAGAGTTATTTGTTGGTAAAGTAATTTGAACTCAATATTGGGGAGTAGAAGTCGAAATTGCACCTCATAAACACTCAACATAAAATTTTTTGCCATAACAGATGAAAAGTGCATGGAATTTATCTCTGTATTTTATGTTATTCTACACAGCATTCCAGTTAGCTACTGCATCGGGTTTTTAAAATGCTGCTCGTAAAGGGTAGAAAAATAGGAGACATCGCCTTTAAAATGAGATGAAAAGAAACTGCCAAGGGATGAAAAGAAATTAGACTCAGAAATACACAAAACCATTGCCTTTTGATGGTCTGTCGCAAATCCAGCCATCGCTTTTTGCTGAAGCCCTATGCAAGACAGCCAATACCTTGCACAATAAAGAGCAATGCCTTTCATTTATTTAACCAAGAATAAAAAGTCAATTACGCTGGCAATTCATGACAAAGCGGAGCAATGGTGGGGGTGCTTCACTTCCTTGGCGACTAATATCAGTGCACTTGACTAATCGTGCGTCTGATCTTCTTGCTCGAGTCCGAAGCCACTGCAACGGTTTCGAGCAAACTATGGAGGTGGCTGCCGGCTGCTGCCACCTCAGATTCTATTTGGCCGGCTCCGCGAGTGCATCTCAAGTGTGCTCTACGGGTTCGGGCCTCTACCGACCCCTGCTTCTGGGACTTAGTGTTCTTGACAGCCGGCTTAAATTGGAGACGTGTTCGCCTGAATACTATCTTCGAAGAACGTCAGGTGAGCCTCCTTTCCTTTGTTACGCTTGTCATGCAAATTGTCTAAAAATTACAGCGTTCCCTGACCCCACTTTGGGTGTTAGGTAAGTCTATGTCTTCAGTGTCCGTTAATTCGGAAAGTTACGCTGCACGGTCGGGTGGCGGGACAGGTCAAAGGAGAAGGACATCGTATGCTAGCAAGGCTACGCTGCATTCGACCCCAGCTAGGCTTGGGAGGAGTTGGGAGGCGTGGAGGAGAGGGTGGGATGGGGGGGAGGAAGGAGTGTGGGCGCAGGCTTGGCGAAATGGTCCTCATAGAGGACTATTGTTTCAGGCCTGTACAGGGTGTCACATTTTACTCTCGCAGTTTCACAACGTTCCACATTAACAGAAATTGTTTTCCCTCTTTCACGTTCTAAGTTACTATTTCATCACAGTTTTTCAAAAAAATGACAGAGTTACTGACTGGTAAAGTAATTTGAACACAATTTTCTGGATTAAATTTCAAAGATTGAGCGTCATATATAGACACTCAGTATAATTTTTTGCAATAACAGATGAGAATTTAAAATAATTTTTCACTGTATTTTATGTTAGTCTTCACAAAATTCAGCTGTACTACTGCATTGGGTTTTATTTGTTTCCACGCTAGTATTCACGGTAAATTTTTTTTTCACGTCAGTGGGGGTGACAAGAGGATGCCGAAAGAGTGAGGAGGGGGCTGACTAGGTACAATAGGGAATAGGGTTACAAGGAGGGACCTAATGTTGGCAACGCTGCTGGTGGCAACACCGGCAAGCCAGTTCCCCTCTAGACTTGGTCTCGACAATAGTGAATGTCGGCTAAGTGTTTCTAAGTTAATAAGATACGGCTAAGTACTTAATCTAATTACTTCTAACTACCTATCCCTAACTCTTATTACATGTCTGTTTTCATCCTCTTCCTCCGCTCTCACCTTGCTTGGCCGTTAGATAGTTGAGTGTTCAAAGTTAAGAAGATATCTCTGAGGTGAGTGAACTATTGAACCTGTCGAAATTCTAGCCGTTGCTAGAACGCTGAGGTCCCTTGCGGACTTTGTAAGGCAGATTTAAATGCCTTCCGCAGTAAAGTTCTTGGGCTGTGAGCCACTTAATCAGCCTAAAATTTAATAACGCTGGTAATTTACGATTAAGCGGAGCAATGGCTGGGGTTCCTCACATCTTCGGCGACAAACGTATATGCAAACACTAAAATGTTCGTCTGCTCTTCTTGTTACGAGTCCTAAGCCATAGCAACGGATCCGGGCAAGCTAACGTGCGTGTTTGCCAGAGGTTGACACGTCAGATTGAACAGAGCTGTGAGCGCGGGAGCATCTACTAATGTGCTCTGCTGTACTCCAGCTAACCGCCCTCGCTACCTGGGACGGTTGCGTCCTGGATAGCCGGCTTCATTGAAGATTGTTCGCCTGAACATAATTTTCGAAATCTTCAGGTGAGCCCCTCAGCTAGTCATGTTCCGCTTGTCTTTAATTATCGTTATTTCAGTGTTGCCGGCCCCAGATGGGTGCCAGGCAATTTGTGTGCAGTAGGTTCCGTTAAATTCTGGGATAATGTCCACTGGATCGCGTGGAAAGCACACAAACCTATGTGGTGCTATTGCAATGTTGTAATCCCTATGGTGAAGCCTAGTGTGGGTTTGTTATGTTCTTGAGATAGGCTACTATTTGAATAACTATTACTACTATTAATATTCTAGGTAGCATATACTTCAGTGGGGCAACTCATCCAATTCGTCCTGAATTATAGATCTAGGCCTGACTGACTGACTGGCTCTTAACTGCTGCTTGATTCCCGGTTTACATGAAATCATTGGGTACGCGTCTGACGTACTTCCGCTAACGTAATTTCGAAATCTCAAGTCCTGTGGTTGCCCTCATACCAGTTGGTCAAATTTCCACAAGATGTGTCGTGTTCAAAACTTCAGTTCCGAAGAGTTCTGGGCCGTCGAGAACTCACTGGCTTTCTTCTACGAATAAACACTAAATGAGTCTACTATTGTGCCCTGGTTTAATTTCCTCTATTGCAATCTCAAACAACGTTATTATACCGATGAAACAGACGGTTTCTCATAAGCAGAACGAGATCATCACCCACATAACTTCACCGATCGTTACTTCAAAATATTTTAAAAATCAATGATGTGCTTTTTGTATCATCTTTATTGGAAATGACCTGTTTTTCTTTTTTTCTTTCTTTGAAATAAACTGTTTGTCTTTTTCTTTCTTTTCTTCTTTTAGTAACTTAAGGCTCTTGTCAACATGCCGTTGCAAACGGTGGATAGTCGTACTCTTTTTCTATGATAGGCACTTTCGGGCTCGAAAGAGAATGTTAGGAGAACTAGATAACAAACTAGCGATTCCTTGCTTTGTGCATAACTTATGTAGAGGAAAACAAAAAAGTTATTCTTAAGTAAATTTCTGTCAATCATGAAATACCTTTGAATATATGTTAAAAATACATATACCAAAATGCCAGTTCCGATTTGTTATTAATGCTTAATTTGCCATAGTTTAATTAGATAAGATTCAACGGGTGCACCGGGAATACCAGAATCACAAATTTGTGACGTAATCTTGACGGCTTATAGAGCGCCTTGATCCTTACAAAAAGAATGCTCTATTCCAACCAATCAAGCCTGGTGCAAATTATCTTGTACTTTGATTTTTCAAATACCTTATTACTAACTCCAGGATTCGATAACGGTTTCCCTCGGTAAACCTGAACCCCTTTCTGACACCTGGGTGGATTATGAAATTGTGGTTAAGTTCTCCATTTTCCTAACGGAGAGAAATCAAGGAGCGACTCTTTCGGTATTCAAACTGCCGATACCTTTCTGTTAAGTTCAACTTGAAATAGTCAAATTCTAAGTTCTCAATCTAGTCAAGTTCAAGTTCTGAGTCAGGTTTATATGAAGATCAAAAGCTGTAGACGATCGTTCCCAATCTCGTGGCCTTCCCGCTAACGGGTAGGTCCCGGTGAAGAGTTGACTTCTGCATCTTGTGTTAACTAAAAGGCCGTTTACACTAGGGGACATTTTGGCCGTGAGGCGCGACACGTGTATAAGAGGCTCACCACTGAGGCACATATTTGTGTGGGTGTATACGAAGTTCCCTATTCGTCACGGTAGTTGCGAGGCTCTTGAGTGTCGCGCCTCATGAATTCGATCAGAGCGAATGGGGGACTTCGTAAACACAAATATGAGCTTCAGTGGTAAGCCTCGTATACACGTGTCGCGCCTCACGGCCAAAATGTCCCTTAGTGTAAACGGCCTGCAAGATACAATTTAATATTCAAACCTCTGTAAACTACACTAATCGTTAGTCATTTATTACTAGAAAACCCGATGCGACTTCCTTCAGAGAGGCAGCTGAAACATGAACTTGCACTTATATCTTTTTATTGCTAATCAAACACTTTCCATAAAGTAAATTTAAGAAGGCCTAAAAGCAACCGCGCGCAAATTTTAACCTTGAGCAGCACTATGAATGAGAAGTGTTCTTGATGCGGTTATCGTGAACAGACGTCTTTTTGAAATATCTGCTCGTACGGATGCTCCAGAGACATAATTACTTCGAGATAAATCACTCTTTGCAGGCTAGGCTGAAAGTCATTGAGCGTGAATAGGCGTACATGGAGGTGGAATGAGAATAATAATAGATTATGTCGGCATTGTGATAGGGGAGTGGAAGAAACAATTGAGCATTTTGTGCTGGAATGTAGTAAGTATGAACAAGAGAGAGTAAGTTTCATGAATGTGGTGTTTGAGCAGTATGGAGAGAATGAGTGGTATGCCAGATGTGCTGAAGATGATTGTGGTATGCGTTATATTGTTGGATTAGATCATGAGTGTAATTTGAGTGTCATTGAAGCTATGAAAGTTTTCCTTGCACGTGCCTGGAGTAAAAGACAGTGACTGGAATGAGCCAGTCATGTACAGTGGGCTGTAATGACCCATTATGCACGGAGATGGTGTCTTGACGTACTGGTTATCCCAGTGATGCCTACTAATGGGAGTTTGTGACAAGGATTGGTGGATCCTGAGTAGTTTAGTGGACAAGTCTGGTACGCAGGTGCTGAACTCTTTTTTGTGTGTGTGAGTAGTGAGGAGGGAATTGCAGGCCGTTACAAAGGCCCCGACACTGTCGGCCCTCAATTTCAAGTTCAAGTTCAAGTTCGTTACAGAGTGAACTACAAAGGCCCCGACAACCTCAGCCCTCCCTTTCAAGTTCAAGTCTTATATATTTTTAACAAATGAATTTGAAGTGTCTTCTTGATTTTGTGAACTACTGACAGCGCAATTGGGCATTGAAATTTTTGATATAATCGAAATTTTTTGATCATTTCTAGAGTCCTGTAATTCATAATTCCTATGTAAATGACCTAGATATGAGAATTTTTTCATTTATGATTATCGGACAGTATTGTCAGTACTATCTTAAATTTTATGTTGACACAAGTTAGTTTCCAACTGGTTTTATTGTTGAGAAAATATTTTATTACTGATTGTATGATCATAGGTCCTTGAAAAAATAAGCCAATGGAATTTGACAAAACCTCTGACTTGAAAGTTAATTTTAGAGGATACTAAGGGAGAACATTTTATAGTTGACCTTCAATTTTTTGTGACTTTTCTCAAACAAATTTGTTTATAATGTTTTTTCAATTATTTGTAATATGTGTTTATTTTTGGTATTTGTGAAGAAAAGGACAATAATCAATTTTCCAATTATTGGTATATGAATATTGGTAATTAGTTTGAAATAAACAACTTTTCTTCCATGCACTTTCCATTGACGATGAGTATTTAACAAGTTATAGCGGTAGGTTACGTGCTGCAATCCTATTCCTTCAAGCGTAGGAAAAATTGTTTTGAGGGGAACATCCCAATGGACTCTTCATTTCGATGGCTGGAATGTGATGTGCTCAAATGATCGGTATATTAAGTTCCGTTAGATAAGATTACGTTACTTTAGATTAGGTTAGTGTAAGGTTAAGTTGGGTTAGGTTAAATTAGTTCAGTTGCATTATATAACGTAACCGCTATAGCTTGTTAAATACTCATTTGTGAAGGAAAGTGCATAGAAAAAAATTGTTTATTTGGATCTAATTACCCATGTTCAAGCACCAAAAATTTGAAAAACGATTATTGT
This sequence comes from Platorchestia sp. MABIK, assembly GCA_014220935.1. Lineage (NCBI taxonomy): Eukaryota > Metazoa > Arthropoda > Malacostraca > Amphipoda > Talitridae > Platorchestia > Platorchestia sp. MABIK. Next base: position 39,791 of record JACJUY010005540.1, on the reverse strand, counting down.
TTTTTTGGTTAATGTGTAGCATTTGGTAGTAATCAAATTTATAATTTGAGATGCCTACACATAATTAATTAGATGCAAATAAGCAATTTTTCTACCATGCACTTTCCGTCGCAAATGAGTATTTAACGAGTTAAAGCTGTTATTAACTAACCGCAACTCTAGTATTTGAAGCGGAAAGAAAATTCATCGAGGTCATTGTAGGGCAATACTACAATGGATTCTCTCTTTTGACGCGCTTGAATGATCAAGCGCGCTTTTCCCGCGCTTGCAACAATACAATTGCGATAAGAACCATACCGCTATAACTCGTAAAATAGTCATTTGGGACAAAAAGTGCATAGCAGAGAACTTGTTTATTTTGGTAGCAAAAATTTGAAATTGATTACTACCAAATGCTACACATTTACCGTTCTTTCCCTCACATATCCCTTATTTTTAACTGTCACGATTTCACAATAATTTTTAATTTTTCAAAATATTATTAGTTGTGGTTTTAATGTTTGTAAACGTCTAGTTCATATGATTTCTTTGTTGTGTTAAATTTAAGGAAAGCGTCCCCCATAGGAATCCAGGATTCTGAGACCATTTGAGAAATAAAGATTATTGCTGCTATGGGAAGTGTAAGAGGTCAGAAGTTCAGCAATAGACAATATTGAGTTTAAGCCTTTCACGGAAATTAAAAATTCAGTTCCGAAGAATCACTAAAGGAACACATTTAAAAATGTTTTACACAAATGACATTCTGCTTGCTGATGCGTTATTTTTGAGTTATTCAACTTTGAACTTGTAAGAACGTCATGTATTAAAGGAACGGACATGTAAATATGCTGTAATATGGTATTAACGTAACGATGAATGAGGTTATGGTAGGTTATGGTAGGTTAGTTAAACTAACCTAAAATAAACTAACCTAAAATAACATAAATCAACCAAATAATAGCTTACCTTAAATTACCCAAACCGAGGCTGTTATTTTTTTCTCGCCAAGAAGTGGGCGTGTCCCGCCAAAAAAGTGGGCGTCACCCACCAATGCGGCGACTAAGCAACCGACCAAATAATGTTACTCCTATCTGAACGTAATTGTTATATCTCAAAAATAACGCATCAGCGAGCAGAATGTCATTGGTGTAAAACGTTTTAAATGTGTTCCGTTAGTGATTCTTTGGAACGGAATTTTTAATTTCCGTGAAAGGCTTAAACCCAATATTGACCATTTTTCAATCTGATCTGATAGTGGCTCTAAGTAGAGTTAAAGTTTAAAATGAATTCATAAAAAAATGTGGAATGTTGAATGAGGAAGAATACCTTCATATTTTAGAAAATATTAATAAAATGTTAGCATTTTATGGCCAAAAATTTATAATGTGATAAGTATATTTTTTGTAAATAAAACTTTAAAGATAAACTAATTTGTTATATTTAGACAATGATCTTTCTTTGGAAGCAGCTTGCTGTTCATATACACCCACAAATATTTGCATATCTGTGAGAGATTTCCTATAATTTGAAAGTTGCACGTTTTTCAAAAAGGGATGAAGTTTTTGAAAGAATTAAAGCTTGATGTTTGTACTAAAATTTTCAAGAATTGAATTTTGTTGTTAATGTGTATCATAATTTTTCAATTCTTTTTGGAATCTTAGTTATGCTTTTAGGGCTGAAGTCTGAATATTTCTGAAAAATGGCAATAATATTTTTCAGCTGTTATTGAAAATTTTGGCATAAACTCCATGAATATGTTACATGTGCCTTGCACAACAATTGCAAGACCAAATTCTTATATAATCTAGAGAAAATTAAAAATTTTAGTTCAAGATATTTGTGGAGGCCTTGCATTATGTTATAGATTTGATGCAATTTTTTTATTTTTCTGTATGTCAAGAAAGTATTAAGTCTTTACTGAAATTATTTTCAAAGAGAGTGGTATTTATCCTTACTAGAGGAGCAAAATTTAAAACTATTTGTCTGCTTATCTTGTGTGGAAAGTAATGAAATTATAGGCCATGATTGTAAAATATCATAGCAGGATTCACATACAATTTACCCAGTCAATGTTGAAATTTTCAGTATTTTTTTTATTTTAAGGAAGTTCATTTTGAGTAATCAGCTTAGTTACATATCACAAGATGAGCTTTTTACTGCTCACGTTTGGTACATTTATGCAATTTTAACGTAAATTTCTTATTACAGAAACTGGTGAGAGGGATCAGGAGATTATGTCTGACCACAGTCATGTGCAAAATAATTTTTGCAACAAAGTTCCTGAAGCAAGGCTCCTTGCAGAGGAAGACTTGGAATTTCAACTGCTTGGTGAAGGCAATGACAACTGTGTTGTGAGCATTATTGGCACTGTGAGTATAAATAGCTGCTTGTATTGAGTATTTAAATTTTTGTTAAGATAGATGCCTACCAAATAGTTTGGATTGCTTAACAAAATTATGATACTTGTTTACATTATTTAGTTATAACTTGAGATTGAGTTTGACACTAACTAAATAATTTCTGGCAGCATGTGAAATTAACTGCATTGTATGCTGTGAATTTTTGGAATAGTGATTAAGTTTTGAACACCTAACTTGCATATTCTTATTGAACATAGAAAGTTCTGATAATAGGTAAGATTCCACTTAAATTTAAAGATCCTTGTGTCAGACAGTCTGATCAGACCCAGCTTATTCTACAAGGTAAGAGGAATGGGTATTAAATGGCATATAAAATTGAATTTTTCTCCCCTCAGAGACTTGAGATAGGCAATAGGTTTAGAATAGTCAAGTTTGCCTGTCATGTAAGGATTGGCATCACCAGAAGAGACATTGTTAGGTTGCTTTTGCCATGGAGAGGCCTCTGGGACTTCTGTTTTACATGTCAGCTTCACTATTTTGTTTTCATACCCTCTTAGTTACACTTTCTTAGTCTATTCTTCCTCTCCAACTTACTGTTTCTATGTACAGGGTAACCTGTGTGAGAACATCTTGTGCATGGATTCCTTATTTTCTTACAATAAATGGTCCATTCTCATTGCTTTCTTGAGATTGTCATTATTGTGGCAGAGAAGTCTTAAAGTAATTAATCTAAAAATAATGAAATTAAATTTCTGCCGTCATGCAAATCGTACTGAAGTTATTTTTTGGTATTTTAACACATATGAAATATGAATCGAGGTTGTCTTCAGTAATTCCTTATTCATTATTTTGTACTTGAAACTTGTAGTGAAGTGGTCCAAAGTCTCATGCTGATCCATAAAAAAAGGCTTGCTCTACTCACTAGAATCTTTTTTTGTTTGTTGTTATGTCATTCAGCATTGTTTCATTGTATCTAGATGAGCTTGATATACACTCGTCACACAATTTTTATTTTCATTTACTCAAAGCATCAAGGGTTTTTATTTTTCTATGCTGAGAAATGAGGAATTTTAGCTTGAGTTTTATTAGCCAAAAAGTTAGTTGTTCAATTCTGCCTTGAACTGCTGGTCAGTACTTCTGCTTGAAAAGAGGATTTTCAGAGATAGAATTGCAAGGTTGCTTTCCAAACTTTTCCAGCCAAATGAATATTTTAGATTTAAGGTCTCTGTTTTCTATCTTTCAAAATTGCTGCATTTTCTATGCAAATTAAATGGTATTTTACCATGTATTCTTTAGTATTCCTATCTAACTTCCATACGCTCTGCTACTCGTGTCTGCACTGCTCCCTGCAGCTTCTTTAATCCCTTACATTACACCAGTTCTAGACTAACTATTGTTTTATTGATCTAAAAATGTCTCCGTGTATTCATGTTTTGATAAGTTTGTTTCATACCTATTCCTATAACCTTTCAATATATGTAATCACTTTGATATTCTTCAAATTTAATGCACTGTGAAATTCTGTTGACAAATTATGCATTTTTTGGAAGAAGTTACAGGGGTACATTGTATAAAGAGATAAGTGACTTACTGCATTGTTGTGTGCTATCATCTACTCCTATCAGTGTAACAAGATTTTACTACAAGTTGTTGAGCTCACTTTCAAAAAATATCCATGAGTTTCAAGTAACCATGGCACATGTACATTACTATTCTTTACCTTTATTTTCTACTTGAGAAAATTATGTACGTATTTCAGCTCAGACTTCATAATTTATTTGCTGAGCTTCTGTGTTCCATTCAACCACATTTCATCAACTTTATTTGTTTGCATAGCTTGCAGTGTAGTAATTAATGTAGGTATGACTTAGGTATTTTACAGAAACTCGAATGTAAGGAGCATATCCATGTACTGTCATATTGTTTTTACCAACCTAGGTCCCCAAAATTGTATAACTAATCTACTGGGTTCTAAAAAGCCCTGTGCTTGATCTTCTGTTACTTTGCTGTAGTTGCTTTATTGAACATAGTAGTTTTTCTGCACCATCATGAATGACTGAAAATTTTTTCTGGGAGCATTTGTTAGAAAATTATTGAATACTTTTTACACACATTATTGACTTAGGAGATAAAGATGTAGGTTAAAGTGATGGAAGACACATTTTGTGTTTTGAGTATGTAAAGTTGCTATTCTGAATCATTAAAAATTGTGTTATTTGTAAATTGTTGCTAGAATTATGTTTTCCCATGAAATACTATGAAGTTTTACCTATACGATTGACCACCTAGCAGTAAATTTCCTAATGATGTTTGAAATTTGAAGTAAAAAATTTGAAAAACATGAATAGAAACCTGTGAAAGCATGTGGGCTTTTTTTCGTTCACTTACAGGACCAAAAGTCCTTGATAACATTTTCCTTGTTATCACCGTACCTGGAAAAATTAGTGAAACTTCAATATATACTTAAGGCTGATGTATTTCTTTTGCCATCAACTTTCTCATTGGATGTGCTCATGCTTTGAAGTGTTCATGTTGCTGATGATTGCACCAACAGAAATTACTTTGATGCAAAATATTTATCAAAAAGAAAGATAAATGCTGAGTCCCCTCAGAGGTATACAGCTATTGTATCTATGGGAATTAGCACTCCAAGGGGGAAAATGTGAGGTCCTAAGCACAAGTTAGGTAGCCCTTTTTTATTTTGAAGTAAAATGTTTTTTGTTTTGGTAAGGATCACATCTTTTCTCAGTTCACTGCTGTCCAATTTCTCAGCACCTACTACTTCTTCTTTAACTTTTATCTTATTTCACAAATTTCTTTCTTAATTTACTGTTTTGATGCACTTTGTGCATAGATTAGGTGTTTCCTTAAGTCTATGCTAAATAGTGGCTTCCTCCTTATGAAATGCCTTTGTTTCTATTAGAGAGGCTTAAATTAATATCTAATCTAATCAAAAGGGCTAGTAACGATGTCATTAGCTTGAATGATGTTGAGTAGGGTTAAGTTTTGCAAAGAATATAAGAGAGATAAAATTTACAGTTGTAGCATTTCTGCATCTAGAAAGTTTTGGTGCAAAAATACCAAGGACATTCAAATTTTTCTTAAAAACTCTGAGCTATTTGTTTGACTCAAATTTCTTGTTAAAACTAGGTAACTATATCCTAAGTTGAGCAAGTGGCTGCTGAAATTATCTTTCTATGATAATTTACATGTTTGTTCTGAATAGGCATAAAGAGTTGAATGGATTTAGGTGAGGTGATGCATCTATTTTGTGCGCAAAATTTTTAAAATCTTTTTAAAGCTGCTTTGCATTTTTCATTGTTGCGGCTGGTATGTTTTTACGGGCTCCGTCTGGGTAAAAAACATCCGCCATTTTCCGATCGATTTTTTTTTAAACGTTCACCATTGGTGTTAAATGGTGCAACAATTTTTTTTGGACTCGTGTGTTATATTTGTAATTTTGTTAGAAAATTGATTTGTTTGAAAAACTTAAAAAATTAAATTGGAAATTGTTTCTCCTTTAATTTCGAAGTTACAAGTACTGGCAACATGCTTTTTAGATAGCTAAATATAATCTCTTAAGAAAGATGGGAGTGGAATTTTGATATTTCAATTTGTTGTACTTTGAGATTTTTTCCAAAAAATGTATTTTTATAAATTTTGACGTCTTATTTCTGTTATAATTTTCAAACCAAAGAGTTTTTAAAAAACTCGAACACCAATTCTTATTTCTTTTTAAGCCCTACGATTTTTGTATTAGCCATTCCTGCACCTTCAAAACTTACAAGTTCAAGTTTTCAGGAAAGCCTGACAAACTCAACACCTGGCCGTCTAATAACGTAAGTGGCTGGCATTCTGCAAGCTGTAGCAGATGAACAAACACACAAACTCTTGAAGCATATTGTTAGATTTGGAAAAATATTCTCTACAACATGGGTTTAAAAAAAATTAATAATATTTCACATTTTGACCCAGACGTTCCCCTTAAGTCTAATGTTATCACAGGCCAGCAAAATTTTGGCTCTAAAGGTTTGGAAGCATAGGACTTCTTTTTGGCTGTGGAATGAAATGCCAGCCTACTTTGTGGAGTCTACCATATTTGTGATGTTTTGAAAGTTGTGTTAGAATGCATCCAGGGAGCTTACCTATAACTCTGTAGTTTGGGTTGTGATTTTATAAGGAAAGTGTCTGATGATGGACTAGTGCTTGTCTAGTTTTAACTAATGTCCACCATTCCCTTGACTGATATTTGTTTTGTAAAAATCTAAATCTATTTTGCTTGCAGGGGCTGGTTATTCGTATCAAGAAAGTTGATGCCCAAGAAGCTCACAGAGTTGGGGATGCCAGTGCTCAACAAGATGGGAGCACCGATATCAGTTCAGATTTCCTTCAAAAGAAATCTAGCTCACTTATTTATCCTTCCAGCCACAGCCTTCCATATTTTGGGTTATCTCAGAAGAATGAAATTGTTTTCCATCAACAGCAAACTGAAAAAGATGGAGATGTTTTAGCTCAAAAGACCAGCACAACCTTCCAGCTCTCGTCTGTTCCTTCTTGCTCTATCTTCGAGTGTCGTACGGGGCACATTTCATGGAATAAACTTTGTGCTACTGGCTGCCCCAAGTGTTCTCTCGTGCACCAATGCTGTCGGGACTTAGCATTTTTGAACTTCATAGCATATTCGTTGTTTGGCCCCGCTTTGGTAAAGCCAGGAAGACTTGTGAGCTTGTCTCCTGGTACATTGATGGCCATTCGAAAACTGCTTCAGCGCACTAGAGAAGGTAAATATTTCCCTTTTGTAATTGTTTACTTGCGTTTCGTTGATGACTTTTTATCATTATGCTGCATTCACAATTTGCGATATACAGTGACTGGGAAATTGGATACGCATCTGGAAGATAAGTTTGAGTTTTTTGAAAAAGAGGAAAGAAGTCCAAAGCTAAAGGTTATGTAGGCTTTCTTTTTGTTGAAATAGAAAGAGTTTTTGTTTTTGTTATGGGTTCATCATTTTTTTGTTTGCTGCTTTTTTTGGTTAAATGGCTATTACTTTCTTTTTCACTTTTATCCTCTTTTGCATGAGTAATTATATGTGTGAACACACCGGTGCATAGGTTCACCGTTTCCTTAATTGCGTTCAAAATGGTGCCTTTGTCTTTCCTCTCTTGGAAACATTTTGTGTGGTTAGTGAGGCTTTCAGTCAATTTTAATCAAAGCTTAAGTCTCGATAAAGTTGTGAAATAAGAGAAAAACTAACCTTGGGGGTGCAAATTAGTGATGTACCGATACCATTTTTTTGGCCGATACCAATACCCACTTTTTGGCCGATACCGATACTCCGATACTTGAAAATACCGATACTTAGACCGATACTACTACTACCGATACCGATACTTTTACAATTATATTAAAATAAAACCATTATAAGCCCTACATGGGTGTTATAATAAAATTATTCACTAATATATCTAATAATATAACAATATTGACAATAAAGTTTTTGATTATGAATAATAAAACTGCTCTTGCTCTGTTAACTATATTGTTAAAAAAACGAAATGAAATCCATTCGATAGATGAGTGTTTCTAATCGTATTGCAACGTAATGTAGACTAGCTCTAATAGCAACTGTTTCCAAAAGTGGACCAAAACAATCGAACGAGGTTTGAACGAAACTTCAACCAGGTTTGGACGAAACTTCAACTAGGTTTGGACGAAACTTTGACAAGGCTTGGACAAAACTTTGACTAGGTTTGGACGAAACTTCGACTAGGTTTGGACGAAACTTCGACTAGGTTTGGACGAAACTTTGACTAGGTTTGGACGAAACTTCGACTAGGTTTGGACGAAACTTCAACTAGGTTTGGACGAAACTTCAACTAGGTTTGGACGAAACTTCAACTTGGTTTGGACGAAACTTTGACAAGGCTTGGACGAAACTTTGACTAGGTTTGGACGAAACTTCGACTAGGTTTGGACGAAACTTCGACTAGGTTTGGACGAAACTTCGACTAGGTTTAGAAGAAACTTCAACTAGGTTTGGACGAAATTTCGACTAGGTTTAGAAGAAACTTCAACTAGGTTTGGACGAAATTTCGACTAGGTTTGGACGAAATTTCGACTAGGTTTGGACGATATTTCGACTAGGTTTGGACGATATTTCGACTAGGTTTGGACGGAACTTCAACTAGGCTTGGACGAAATTTCGACTAGGTTTGGACAAAACTTCAACGAGTCGTTGAGTTACCATGAGGCAACAAATAGGTGCTAGAAAGCAATGGAAAATGACTAAATTTAATATAATGGTGAAATCGCCCTATAAAATGCTAGATTTTGCATTTTAATGTTATTTTTCCTGCTAGGTGCTTGATTCGTACTTTAATACTAAGTTGGCAACACTGCGGTCCAGTGTCATAGTTTGATTTGTTTCCCTCACAAAGTTTTTCGGTTGCGTCATCTTTCCGCTCTATTGTCGTGTGATACCGTAATTAGCATGGATGAACAAATAAGTATTCACTGTTTAGCAATCTTTATTTGCCAACTGAGGTTATTATCCGATTATATTTAATTATAAATGATATCTTTCCCCATTTACAGGTGCTAAATAGTAGTATAAGGTAGCATTTAGTCTCAGATATAGCAGCGTGAATGCAAGCAGTATGTGTGTGTACTAGCACACAATGTGCAGAAGCAAACACGGCTCTTTTCGGTTTGGGGGCCCATCGAATTTTTATGATTTTTTTTGACAAGGTATGTATTTTGGTGTGAAAAACACAAAAATGATAACCATTTTGTGGAGAAATAATTTATTAAGCTCATTTCCATTAATATTTTATGGAAAAACTGGCGTTTCTGGGTACGTTTTTTCCACGCAAACTCACACAGACAGGAATCTATCATTTGTCGGTGAGTGCCTCCCTTGCGTTTTTTTCATTTTTAGACTATGCCATACACTCTCAATCATTTGAGTGTGTGCACCTGTTGCAGGGTCCACCAAGTTTTCACTATGATTAACAGTGAGGTGTTTGAAATCATACCCTTGGTTAGGTTAGGCACACTTAATGAATAATTTGTACACAAAATGATTTTCATTTTCGTGTTTTTCACACCAAAATACATACTTTGGCGAAAAGAAAACATTAAAATTCGATAGGCCCCCAAACCGAAAAGATCAGCAAACACGCAACCAACTATAAGATTGTTCGTGAATTTTTCAAACGTCTTAAAATAGAAGAAAAATGCAGGATTTGTAATGTACGGCGATTTACATGCTAAATTAAACAAAATTATAAGCTTCGTAATAATTGACGATTTAAAAGCTAAAAAATAGAATTTTCGGCTACTTCTTTATTAAATTTACAAAAACTTTAAAATGCACCTTCAACTTTATTTTATTGGTATGGGTTTTGTTAACCTGTCATATACTTCGAGAAATGGAAATTGGGTCAAACTATATAGGTTCTAGTTGTAAAAGTAAAATAATTTCATGTCGCTGCTGTGTTTAACTATTCATGGAACATAGTTCATAGTTCACTTATTGACCATACGTGACTCATTTGGAATTCAAAGTTAAAAATTCCGTTAGCGGGCCGGATTAAACGCCGTAATTCAACAGTTAGCCAACTAATTTACTAGATATGAATAGGCTCTTCATTTGATTATACCTTCACTTTCATGATTTATGACTTTCATTTTTATGATAAAATACATATTATGGGGAAGTATCGGTAAAGTATCGGCCGGATTTTGCCGATGCCGATACCAGTAAAATGACCGATACTTGCCAATACCGAAACATCGGTACATCACTAGTGCAAATTTTGTGACATGTTATTTTGGGGGATACAACTATCGTGTCCATGGAAATTAATGCTCGCTGGGAAAAATGAGAGTTCTCAAGCTAAAGTTTAGGTAGGCCTCCCTTATTGTTAAGTAGAGAAGGTTTCTCAGGGGGATACACCTATTGATCCATACGAATTAGCACTCCCAAGAAGAAAATGTGAAGTCTCGAGCTGAAAGTTAGGTAGTCCTTTTTTTGTTTAAATAAAATAAGTTTTTTGTTTTGTGAAAGACTTTATTTTCCGGTTCACTGCTGTTCTGTTTTTCAGCACCTCTAACATATCTTCTTTCTTAGCCTTCCATCTTAACTTACTGTTTCTGTGCGCAGGGGATCTTGTGTAGAAACAAACCTTGAGCATAGATTCTGCATTTCCTTAAATCCACACTGAATGGTGCTTTCATTTTTGCTTTCCTTAGTACCCCTTTGTTGTGCTTAGAGAAACTTGAACCAATTTATCCAAACTAAATCTTGACTAGAATTGTTTTTTTGTTTCATTATAGACTATTTTTCAGTTCACTGCTGTCCTGTTTTAACTACTTTCTTCCACTTTAATCTTGTTTCTTAAATTTATTTCCTAACTTGCTGTTTTTATTTACTGTCGACCTTCTGTGTGAGAGAGTTCATCTGTTGCGTAGATTCCTCATTTCCTTAACTCCATACTAAATGGAGCCTACTTTCTTCCTCTCTTTGACAGACCTTTGTTGTGGTTTGGGAGCGTTAAACTAACTTAGAATCTATTCTAATTTGGGACACTCTCGCAAGACAAAGCCAAGTGAAAGCTGCAGTAAGGCACTGGTGGATGGAAGTGGCTATAAAATTGACCTTCACAATTTACTGCAGGGAATGGTATTTAGTTCGATAACTGTATGGAATAGCGTATGAGTGATTGCTGGCTGTGTATTCCTTTCCGCAGCTTTGATTGGGTCTTCTGGGTTTTAATTTGCTCACTTATTAAATATTGGTATGAGAACAACTGCCATCTTGATATTGGAAGAAAAGCTACTGAGCTTTATTGCGCCTACAGTTGATACTCTATTGTTGGATGTCTTGACAATGTAGGAGGAAAGATCTGTGTTTTTAGAAATGTCTGTGATTTCACTTATTTTCGTTTAATGTTTTCCTCATTGAGGAGCAATTCAACCTTTGAGAAAGACGTGGGTATGACCAGCATGTATGCAGTAGTTCTCAGTAAGTGCTGCTGAAATAGGGGTAGTTCACGATTATGTTTCTTGATATGGAAAAGATTTTATGTTCAAACTCTTAGCATCCATAGGATGCTAATATTTAAAGAGATATTGTTAATCATTTCCCTTCAAAATCGCTCAAATTTTGTGTTTTTCAGAAGGACGGCTTCACAAGACCATCAATCCATATGGCATTGCAATTCTTTGCCCTGATGCTTCGACGCTGTTCCATGGTTGTCATGAGCGCTCTTTGCTACAGTCTCCATCAGTCTGTAGAGACATTTGTCCAAACTGTAATCACGTTGCTCCCTATTCAAGCACTTCAAATGATAATAAAGCTCTTCAGATGAAGGAAGAGGAAAAGCACAAAAATGAAAAGTATAGCTTGCCACTTTTGTCCTCAGAGACTGATCATCTACGTCAGTTCATGCGGAAGAAACAGCGTATTTCTCGTCTAGTGTGTAATTCTGAGCAATGCATAACCACTTTTCAAGCTTCCAAGCACTGGAAGGTTTCTATGCGTTCATTTGGACTCGGTGATGACTCGGCAACTCACCAGAGCGACGAAAGTCTTCCCGCTTTTGGCTTGAAAACATCTTCCCTGCCCAACGAGTGTAGTTTCATGTCTTGGAATCCTTGCGAACGTGCTGCTCTCAGTGCCGCTCGCCGCGCACCTCTGGAGCTTTTTGTCAGTGATGTGTTGCCACGTTCTCCACCTTCCTGTGGCGGGTCTTCCTTAAATTCTACTTCTTATCTCACAAAAAGTGCAATTGAGGCTAAGAAGAAAATGGAAAAACTGAAAGTACAAAGATTTTTATCACAAGTGATGTTAGATGAGTGTAGTACTAGGTGCGGTCAATGTACAGTTTGTAAATGTATTAAAAAAAGGGAATCTTTGTCAGTTAAATGTACTTCACATTTGCAATCCATCAATTATTTAGATGGTTTGCCACTTTCACCCCTAGCAAGTTCAAAAGATGTGCTGTACGCTTCAATGAGTGGTAATAAAGATGAACAACTTCTGGATGATACAAAAGATTTCCATTTTAGAAAAACCTTCGTTCAGGATGGCCACCCGCGACTATATGATCATCTCAGTAAAACAGACTCGTTATTTTTTGACAGTCGTCTGAAAAATTCTAGGAGTTTAAAGATTGAGGACTCTGGTCAAACTCACGAGGTTCCCAACAGAGAACCTGTCACCTTGTGTGTAGAATTGAAGCCAAAGCAAGGTTTCCTGGAGCCTGTGAAAGGCGAATCGATGCAGCTCTGTCGCTTCTGTCTGAAGCAGTTTATTAAGGTGAGCATTTTGTGTCATCATGGTCAACCTGTTCTGTTCAGACAAGCTTGAAAATTCTTTTCCATTGACAGCTTGGGGCTTCTTTGGTATGCAATCTTAGCTTCATTAAACTGCTTTGGCTGTCGATCAAAGTTGATAAATGTGATCTCCCAAAACGAAGTGGTTTTAGAATCGCAAATTTACTTGTAGTTAAGTTACATTTTCAAGACCTGTTTTTGAGAGACACACTTATGAGAAACACAACTACGATGTATTTGATGTTAGCTAGGGAATTTTACAGAGCAATTACTGGTGAAACATAAACCATCATTTTTTTACAAGACTTGATTTATTTAGAAAATATATCGCTCCTTGTCGTCGTTGGGGCGAGGATGTATTTATCCGTGTCGTTAACTTACACAAATAAATAAAGTGCATCTATACTAGTCATTTACTTGGATGAATGTGGTGCATTCATCCTTGTCATTCACTCTGATCATTTGGCAACATGCTTAAGCTTGAAGAATTTTTATGGCTTTCCCCGAACAATTTATCACCTAGAAAATAATGTGAACCCAGCTACTGAAGCCTATACTGTGGCTGTAGAAAAATTATAGTTGGATTCCAAAATTGATATAAAATAAAAGGCGCCATCGTAAACACCTTTCAATCACAAATGGATTATTTTTGTTGTTCTAAAATGACGTTAGCTAATGGCATATTTCACCTTCAGGGAGTACAATTATTGTATCTATGGGAATTAGCACTTCAGGGGGAAAATGTGAGGGCCCAAGCTCAGAATTAGGTAGGCCTTCTTTTTGTTGAAAATAAAATGTTTATGTTATGTTAAGGACCGCCTTTTTTTCTGTTCACTGCTGTCATGTTTTTCAGTACTTGCTAATTTCTTCTTCGACTCTGATCTTCTTTCATGAACTTCTTTCTCTACTTACTGTTTCTTTGCCTTTTCTGAATAGATTCTGTATTCCCTTAACTCCATACTAAATGGTGCCTTCCTTTTTCCTCTCTTTGAATTGCATTTGTTGCGGATAGGGAGGTTTAGACTAATAATCTAATGGCCTTTTTTTGTTTTGTTTTTTAAATTAGAATCATTCATTGGTTAAAATTACATTATTTTACAACGTTTTGTTTACGTTGAGTACATTTCTGAATCGTATTTTAAATATCATCTGATGTCTTGACAAAGTAAGGCCTAAACTTGAGATATCACTGTTGAAAAGTTATATCGCATGGCAAGGAAACATCAGCAACTCTAATATATAGATTTTGGATTTTGTCGAATTTGCGCAGTACTGTCCTTGGACTTCATTGCCAAGTGATAGTTTCTTCCACATTGTGATATTGGTGGCAACTTGATGCGCGTACCTTTCTAAAGACTGGTTGTATAAATTATAATATGAGCCAAAAATTCAGGCCCTTGACTGTTGTCATATGTGTAACCACCATCTCCTTTAAAAGATTATTTGGCACATCACAAAATATTTAGCGACACTGAGAGTCTGCTATTTTTCATTAGTGCATCACGCTGGCATTGCTCTCTAGACAGTGACGTTTTTTGTGGGACGTTCAAATCCTAAATGATTGTTACATGAATGTTATTGATATTTTGTCAACTTGTGTTTTTCATTATGAGTAAGATGCTCACCTAGGTTGTTAGGAAGACTTAGTTTAGGTGATGTAGAAATACAAACCTTTGAGAGTTATGCAATTTACATTCAGCTGTATGGGTCAACACAGATTCCTACGATGATTGAGTATGTGCTTCCAGAGAGGTGAGCTGTAGGGTTTTTCTTCATCACTGCTGATGAACATGAGGCTTGACAGCTGTGGCTGCTATGACTCCTGGGGAATGTCTCAGAGACAAACTAATGTGGAGGGGCACGTACTGTAGGTGCTGTTGCAAAGTTGTTGCAAGGTTTCTAGGGTTGTGCAACCCTAGAACTCATTCCAATTATGGAACAGTATTAGAAAGAAAAATCTGTGAGGTTGAAATCTGTGGAAAAATAAAATAAAATTAGTGTCATTATACAACATGTGCTTTTTTAAAAGTGTTACGGAACTTAATATATCACCATGCATGTTTTTTGGTCCACTTAGTGTTGTTCTGACTTGAAGCATACCTCATTCCAAGAGATAAGCATCCTTGAAGACTGCCTGTTAAATTCTTTTCTCTATTTCATTTTTAATCTTATAAATTATTTCTTTACGAATACTTCTAAACTTTTCTGACATTTTGTGCCTTGTGTTTAATTTCATTAACTTTTCCCTATAAATCAATGCTAGTTAATACGTACGTAGTATAGAAACGTCCATCGAGATTTTGTGCCTTTCATTTTCTTTGATACGTGTAAAATTTTTAGTAAGTGAGACATACTCACTTGTGTTAAGCAACACGGTGTACCCTCTTCATTTTAAGATTCATTTTTAAATAGTTTTAACAAAAGAAACCGTATTCACATGTTTCGATCGTAGTAAAGAAAACATAGTTCTTGCTCATGGAGAAAGCTGAGTTTTAGCTTATGATCTCATTTTTAAAAGTGAAGTTTTGGTTAATGATCTTATTTCATGTGCCTTACTGGTGTTACATGATATTTTCTATTCGCACTCCTTTCCTCTTCAATGGGGTAAAACTATGGTATCTATGGGAATTTGCGCTTCCAGGGGGAAGGTGCGAGGTTCCAAGTTGAAGGTTAGGTAGGCCTTCTTTTTGGCTGGAATAGAATGTTTTTGTTTTGCTTTGAAACATCTTTTTTGGTCACTGTTGTTTCCTATTATCATTTGTTGTTTTGTTTTTCAACTTTTGTCTGGTTTCATAATTTCTTTCAATCTTGCTGTTTTTACTCTCTATGAATCCCTTGTACTCCTTGTACCTAGTGTTAGATTTATGCTTATTCGATTTGTTGGCCGTCCTGTTCGGCGCCAATTGTTAGATTATTCTTTAGGCTGGTCCTTCTTGGGAGCCAGTGATAGATTATTTAGGTGGGCAAGTCCTGTTCGGCCCGATTTGATAATTCTTTAGGCTGGTCCTTCTTGGGAGCCAGTGATAGATCATTTAGGTGGGCGAGTCCTGTTCGGCCCGATTTGATAATTCTTTAGGCTGGTCCTTCTTGGGAGCCAGTGATAGATTATTTAGGTGGGCGAGTCCTGTTCGGCCCGATTTGATAATTCTTTAGGCTGGTCCTTCTTGGGAGCCAGTATTCTTCTCAGGGAAGAAAGTACGCAGTTTATTTCCAGAGTTTATTTGCATGAAACAATATTAGTTGCAGAGGATTTCAATAGCAGATCAGGAGGTTCCGAAATTCCAGGGAGCGGACCGTTTCTTTTAGTCGCTCTCAGTTAGGCTGTCCAAAATTCCAGGGAGTGGACCGTTTCTTTAGTCGCTCTCAGTTAGGCTGTAGCAGATAAGGCGGTTCCGAAACTCCAGAGAGCGGACCGTTTCTTTTAGTCGCTCTCCCGAATTTCGGACAAGCCGGATTCAAGGGGGTTTGGCGAGTATCTATGATACTCGAATTAAATTCGACGAACATTATTTACAAAGATACGAGAATATCCATACTGGCGCGGGGCCCAACACCTAGATGTTGCATTTCCTAAATTTCAAGCTAAATATTGCCTTCCTTTTTCTATTGTTTTTAGGAACATGTTTCATGTGGTTAGGAAGGCTAAAAAATAGCTCATAATGTAATCTAACCAGAACTCAATTTGTGTATTTTACCAGGGCATTTTTTCATTTATTCATTTTTTTATTTTCAGTGTTCAAAAAGAGAGCCACAAATTCACAGCAACTACTGTCCTCTGGATCTGTTCTCAGGGTAAGTGTTCTCCATATAGGAGCTTTTGGAGATTGGATTTTTATGTACAAACATCCAAGATGTCTGTGACTCGTACTTGTTTGTGCTGAAAAGTCGCTGATATTTTGTGTGAAGCTAATTTGAAATTTCTCACGCAAATGTTTAAATGGCTGCTGGCAACACAGCTGCAGTGGAGGTTGTAGACTTCACTTCAGAGTTTGAGGAGGAGGAGGCAAAAGCTTCGAATTTCCTCCAGCATGTATTTGATTTAAGAGTTATAAGACGTGCAGAGACAGTTTTGTCCTTGTGCTTATTGGATTGGCATACTCTATGTGTGTGTCATGTCAATCTCATGAGTAGTCTCAAGTTTTGTCTTTAGAGCTAAGTCAAAATTGCCTGTATAACATCTTCACTTCTTCACGCCAAGTCCAAGAGATTAACTATTTTTTGAAAATGATACATTATTCTTAATAAAGTAGGTTTCTCAGATTTCCACCTGCCAAGGTCTTGTTATGAAATTAAGTGTCTATGGTATTGTGTAGGAGCTTAAGCTTAGCCGGATGATGTGAAAATTCTGTTCAAGTTTAGCATAATTTTCTTTTAACTTTGAGAAGACTTGATGCATGAATGGATATTTTTGATGCAAACACTTTTCACTGTTGGGTTTCAATGAAAAAAATTTAAAAATGCGTCAAACGCTGATGCGATTAATTTGGGTTCTCCCTTAGAGTTGATTTGTCTTTACCAAGTACACTAGATGTGCTAGTTGTAGTAACTGATTTCGTGGTAGTCCTTGAGGCATGTTTCACTCTGTCAAAGCGCAACTACTGGATATTGATTTCGATGATAGCACTTCACTTGTGTGCAGGAACATAGGCCGCATGTCTTCCGCAGTCGGCCAGCTCTTTGCTGCTCCGCAGAACAACCTCAGGATTTTCAAGGTATTTCATGACACTTTTTATTGTACTGTTTAACCCTTAAGCGTCAGTATTTTTTACAATATTTGAGTTACGTCAACCATCATCATTCAACTGGTACCAACATCAGAATGAGGAAGGAACTGCTACTCAGCAGTGATCTGCTAAAAAGAGATCGAGGAAGAAATTTGAAAAAAAAATAATGTATGAAGGATATTTGCACAAGAGGACTGTGAATATCTCTGGGACGTTGAAGGGTTGAATTCTTCACCATTATTTCTACGTTGAACTGGATGGCTTGACTAAAGAGCACGCCTGCAACTTCATGAGGAGCTGTGATCAGTTTTATGGAAATACTTTGTGGTTTTGAGATTTCTAAATATTTTGAGAGTGATCCAGTTTGCATCATCTCGATTAAAAAATGACTTACTTAATTGTAGACAGTAAGTTAACTTCAATTTGAACACAAGAGTTACATTTTTTTATAGATATATTCTGGGGGAAGTCCGTAGCTGGACTTTTCTCATTGTTACTTCTTGAAAGATCTGCAAACATGAAACGATATTATGTACATTTTATTACTGTTCTAAAGGTTAGGTAAGCCTTTCTTCTTGTTAGAATAGAATAATTTTTTGTTTTGTTATGAACCATCGTTTTTTTTTTTAGTTCGCTGCTGTTTTGTTTTTCAGCACTAACTGATTTCTTCTTCATCTTTTATTTTGTTTCATAAACTTCTTTCTCAACTTGCTGTTTCTGTACATCTTGTGCATAGTTTCCGCTTTCCTTAAAGTCCATACTAAATAGTGCCTTTTCTTTCTTTTCTTTGGAACGTCTTTGTTGCAGTTAGGGAGGCTTAAACTTGCATCTAATCTATTACCGTTCTTGCCTGTTAACTGCCTCAACTTTACCAAGAAATTTGCAATTTTTCTTACCTAGTTAACATGAATGGCCAGCGCTGTAGGATGGAGTCTTGTTGCATGTATAAAATTTTTACTCGTGTCTTTTCATAAATACATCGCTTAACTTTTGTTGCACATCCGTCTGGTAAGCAAAGTGGGAATTATTAGAAGCATTGTTCGACTTTTCTATAAGTTAACATTCATGTGGTGTTAGAAGATGCATGCATCAATCACATTTTTACCTCTCTCTGAGAGTTATCTATCGACTGATGTACTAATTTCAATTCATGCCAGTTCCTCCTCATTGGCATAGAAAAAGCAGTAGGTTAGGCTTGCCTGTGCAATGGGGAGTGGCGATTTCAGGAGGAATCTATCAAGTTACCTGAACTATGGATGGGCCTTCGTGATTTCTATCCATTATAATATAATTTTCCTTTTCATACTTTCTCTACCATCTCTTTTACGTTTTTTATCATCTTTCTGAGCTTGCTGTTTGCTCGCGCTGAGTAACATGTGAGGGAACGCACCTTGTGGTACGTTCCGTGTTTTCCTTAGTCCATGGCAAATGGTCTCTTCTCGATCGCCGTTGTTATGGCTAGGCAGTGTTCAACTAATAGATATGATTAAAATATATTGGTTCACGTTAATTGCGTTGTATCTTTCATTTTAGTATGTGGGTCTCATTGCGAATTTTGTAAGTTGTTTTCATGGAATAAGTTAATTTCTTCTCTCTCTTCTTTGTGTCTAATGTCAGCATTCCTCTAATGTTTATACCTATTATATTTTGGTGAAATTTACGTTAGAGGTAATGAATGGTAAAAGCTACGAATTCTTTCGAGATCTTATTGGTGTATATTTTCAGTAAAGTGAATTATTAGTTCTATCGATGTTATTGTAAATTTTTGGTTATCGGCTAGGTGCTGTGATTGACAACACCTTAGTGTTGGTAAAAGAATTCGATGGGCCATACTCATTTTGTTGTTTGCGAATTTTAGCGTACGATCGAAATGTTTTCTTGTCAGCGGTGGGATTGCACTTAGTCCCTATATAAGTGTCTATATTCTCATCACCAAGAGTTACAGCCTTGCGTAAAATTCGTAAAACGTCAATTCTCAATTGCAAAAACGCTTTTTTAGTGTGTGAAATACGATGTTGCTTCGTACTTGCTATTCTCTGAGAAGAAAATTGTGTGCGTGAGAGAAGGTTAGTAACCTGATGCAGTGAAGTCAGCATTAGCCCTTGTACATCATCCTTAAACTTACTAAGCTGAACGTAAACCTAAAGCGAAAGAAGGTCAAGTTTACCGGGTTGTAAACTGATGGCCACTTTCGTTTGGCTGTAGGGAATGGAATAGAGCATCTTAATTCTTGCTGGTTTAGTTTTCTAATTTGGAAATTTATGTGCCACTTGCTGGTTCATCGGTACGAGTAAGACTCAATGATTAGACTTCTAAATATAGCAATCAACAATATTTCACTAATTGTTAATATTTTAGTGGTTTCGGGGTATTTTTAGGGATACCAGTTTCTTCGCTGTCATTATAACACAAATACTTGGTCTGGTCTTAGATCGTTCCTTGGATTTTGTTTCAGTTTCTCGCTAACATTTTGTTTCAGCTTTGATACTACATACTCCAAAATTTAGGGTATGTTTTTTTTTGAAGTTGAAATAAACTAAGAACTTTGTGTACTTGAATATATTTTCCGGTCCAGGTTCTTGTAACTTAGATTGCTTCTTTTAAACATCTCAATTTTTGAACAGTATTAGAAATGAAGTATGTATGATTAGTGATGTGTTTGTGGTTTGGAACGTACATAGCTTGACTATTGTTAAGTTACGGGCCATGTATACGTGCCACCCAGTCCAGTTATAACTTATAGTCTCCAAACACACTCTCTCTACATCAGATGGATTTCCTGATAAAGTATTGTGTGCTATTAAAACAATGATACGAAAAGGGAGAAGTTACATGTGTTCATTGCTTATTTTGCGACAGCAATAATTTAATACATGTTTGGGAGTCCGAACATTTTTGCTGCAGCTGGGACGTTGTCTAAAAAGTTTTGATGACAGACTCGCCAATATGCGGAGTTGGTTCTTTGCGACACGTCGCTTCAGGACGAAGCATTTGAAGCGACTTTACGCACATATTTGTTTCGATGAAAATCGTTTACTTGCAACGTGAATCAAACGGTATTATTACAAACAATTTATAGATGTTTCGATGAAAATCGGTTACTTGCAATGTAAATCAGGCAGTATTATTACAAACAAATTAAGAGTAGCTCCACAAAAGGATACGTACAACTGTTGTATCCTTGAAAATGAGCGCTCCTTCCGAGCTGAAGGTTGGGTGGGCCTTCATTTTTGTGAAATAGATAGGTTTCTTATGCTATGGATCGTTTTTTTTTTGTTCACTGCTCTGGTTTCCAACTAAAATACTTTACTTATTTTTTGAAAAGATCGCGAAACATGAAATGTCATTCGTTTATACTAGAACGTGAAAAGAGCAATTTACCGAATGGTACACAGATGGCCCAATTCGTTGGGAACGTGTTAGATATTTGCTTTCGCCTGTGTATCCACGTTTTCACTTACAGCTTTGAAAGTCATCGTTGTGGGGAATTTGAAAATTTTATGTATAGTTTTATACATGCCAAGTTTTACAGTTAAATCATAGTGGAAGAAAGCAAAAAATTAGCGTTTGTCGAGTTGAAATACCCATGACATTTCGATGAAATTGGTATTAACATTTTCAATGTTCCCTTGATTCATTCGGTGATTTTTTTCAGGACGGTGCAATTGTGGACAACATCGCTCCGTACAGGTGTGTTGGCAGATATATTTTCATAAGAAAAAGCCCGTGTAGGTGCACTACGTACGGTGATGTGCATCACCCGTTGTGGGTTAGTTGTTTGATTAGAAGTTCATTGCAATAGAATGAGTTCAAGGTTTTATCGCGTGCTGGCCAGCCCTCATTTTCTTCCTAACTACGTGCATTAAACATAGGCACTACCAAGCGTTGCGGTGCTAATCCGAACACAGCGTGTCAGACGTTTAGAGGGTTTAATGTTCACTTTAATAATTTTCAAATGACAATAAATACAGCCACAAGGATCACAGTGAACACTTCATTTAACCATCTTACAGAATGAGCTTTGCCATTCATCTCCTTTTCAGAATAATTGTCAACTCTGACCTATGTTTTATTGTACTGCTTTGATCTTATTCATTTGGGTTCAGATTCGTTTGGAAACATGTGCTGAAATGCTTTATTTCTTCGCAGTAATCAGAAGGTGAATTTCTGAGCCAAGCGCAACTGCGTCATTACATAAGCAACCGGACGGACGGAAGCTCTGTTTAGTTCATGAACCTTTTTTATTAAGCTTGTGAACGATGAAGGGGTCGAAGAAAACTCGTTAAATATTTCAATCTGAAAGAGTTCAAAATATGACCGATTTCTATGCAGTATCTTGACACAAATATTATTTGATGAGAAAAGACGGCAATCCTGTGATTAACAAATAATTGTGTGTTGGGAAATGTTCAATAAAAAATCCCAATAAAAATCACCGGTGACTTGCCGCTGTCGAGCAATTGTCGTTTTTGCATCTTTTGTCATAGTTCTCGTAGATGTGCACAGACTTTCTCATGTGCTGAAAGTGTCATGTCTTGTTTCATCGGCAATATCTGAAGAGTGTGCAGCTCCGTGATGTCTAAGCACATAAGTTTTTTTGAAGAAGTTCGCTTTAAATATTTACTGCACTGCTCACTGTCACCACCATGTATTTAAGTTCTTTCTGCTATCTTCATTAACATCGGAGAATTCACTACTACATGTGATTTGTTAGTGTTTTTCGAAACGTAAGACGAACTTAGTTTTATACAGGGTTGGGCAAATCAAATGCCCGCGTTTTGAGAGGCTATCAAGAAGAGTAAAACAATACTTACAGAATTATTTGTTGATGAAACCATCTACCTGAGGCCATCTTCAAAAAGTTAGAACGCAGACGGCATTGCGTACTGATCCGAATAAAACAACAAATAATTCTTTAAGTATTGTTTTACTTTTCCTGATAGCCTTTCAAAACGCAGACATTTGATTTGCCTCACCCTGTACATGGTGTTCCCTAAATTTTTCATGAGTTGTTTTGTAGTGAGTCGACACTAGGCATAACGTTATGCTGGAACTTTATGAATATCTTTTGTAACTGTAACATGTGTTTGCTTTGGTTCGTAGTGCGTAACTTAATGAACAATTGAAGTGCAAGAATGGTCTTATTGCTTGTGATGTTCCCTAGCATTTGACTGCGACTTGGAAACATCTGTGCCTAGAAGCTTCGAACTAAATGTGATGAATTGTGCTGGTATTTATTATTTTTTAGCATGATTGAACCAACTAATCCTTACAGATCCAACTAATGCTATTCCGCGTATTGAATCAATACATGGCGACCAACGCTTTGTTGAACAAACTTTAACATAAGGTTGGGACCGTCACTTTTTACTCAATAACCGTGGGATCGAAAATGCTTCATTAAAAAGTTAAAAGAACTTGAAATTTGAAACTTATTGGGGAAAAATTCGAACATCGAGAGTAAGTGGGAAATGAAATGTGGAAGTTAGGGGAACATTTTTATAATGAACAGAAGAAGCAGAATGACTGTAAATTATTATGACCGTAAGAAAAGGATTTTTAATTAGGTAAGATATTTACAAAAGATATTCCCGTCAGGGGGAAACATGTGCTGTATCAATGAGCATTAGCGATCCCGGGGAAAAAAGTGAGGTCCTGAGCTCAGAGTTAGGTGAGCCGTCTTTTTATTGAAATGTTTGTTATGTTAAGGATCACTTTTTTCCGGTTCACTGCTGTCCTGTTTTTCAGCACCTCTGACTTTCTTCTTCAACTTATATCTTGCTTTATAACCTTCCTTCTTATCTTACTGCTTTTATGCGCACAGGATCCTTTGCAGGAACACCCTTTGTGCGTAGATTCCACGTTCCCTTAACTCCATACTAAATGGTGTCTTCATCCTTCCTCTCTTTGAACATCTTCGTTGTGGTAAAGGGAGGCTAAAACCAATTTATAATCAATCAATCATACAAAAGATATTCCACATGACGTCCATCCGTTGCGTTGAAGGCGTTCAAACGCCGGTGCAGTAATTGCCGGAAGCGATCGAAGACGCCAGGAGCTTCACGAATCCTTGCGGAGGCTTCAAAAAATCTAACGATGTCTTCTTTGAAACGAATCGGTGTTTCGTACTCCAAACTCTTCAAATGTCAACAAAAGCAAAAATCTATGGCGTAATATCAGGAGACCTTGGTTGCCATGTGAAAATTTTCAGTTCTTGTAACTCTTTAACGATGCCTTTTGTACCAGAGTTATTGAGTAAAAAGTGTTCATTACTACGGTCCCAACATTATGTTAACGCTTGTTCAATGAAGTGCCGGTCACTTTATATACTCTTAACGCCGAATAAAGCTTGTTTCCGTAGTTTACGTGTGACCGTCGTTTTGACGGCACCTTTCTGACATCTTTTGTGGCCAGGGCCTCTTCCAGTTTCTACAGCGAAATGATGCGAAAGAAATAGGGTTTCTGCCTTGAAATTTTACGTATTCACAAAGTTTGCTTCTATGTTGCCAATTTTCATAAGGGTCAGAACTTCATTATTTTTACTTTTTTGGTTGTCCAAGTTTGGTCGTTTCCAGTTCTATGAATAGATTTAGATGGTATATTTATGTTCCATTTTCTCCATTCTCCATTTTCTCCATCCAGACCACTCGCGAAGAGACGAGAAACCAGGCCATGACAACAATTCACAGGATCAAAAAATTTTTCCTAGTTTCAGTTTCCGTCATGCATGTAGGTTCTACATACTTATTACTCAAGTTTGAGTGCTCATACCGCCCGATCAGCCATCTCGCTTAACCTTGACACGCACACTTTGTTACAATTCAAACTCATTTCATCCATTTTTCATCCATTTTCCTCCATCACTCATTTCATTTGCCACGCGCTTTTGATATTCAACGCTTTGCAGTTCCTTTTCTCATAATTTCCTTCCCTGATTTACTATGCAACTCTCGAACTAATATTGAACGAACGCCTAAGATCCTCCTGAATATTTTTTCCTCTTAATCAAACTTACAGGCCGCACGTCACCTCACCAAACAGCAGTGGGAATGATCTCACTTCCACACAAACTGTTTTTCAGCATATGAGAAGCCCTCTTCCCGTAAACGATCTTTTCAAAGCGCTAATGCCAATAATCTCCCACACACGTCCTCTTCAATAAGCCTAAAAATATTATCGGAAAATGGAACAAAGAACTTAAAATACATTTCAATTCTTACAGAAACTCTACATTCAAAATCACACACATGTTCCTACGTCTTGAAACAATGTACTAATTACTCACATAAAAACTACGATTCGAGATGAGGAACTAAATCTACACAGCTTTCTGAAACTGGGCGCTTTGAACACACATACATGACCAACCTCATTTATGAAGCGTAGAATGTCAAGAGAGAAAAATAAGAGACTCTCAATCATAATATACTGATGCTGCTTCAAAATAGTACAGAAGTTTACAAGTTTACGGTTTAATGGAGAAAATTCTCCATTTTAATGCACTGCTCAAACTTAGCTAACGAACAGGAACTCTAGGCTACGCTGCGTAAATAGGTAGGTGAGCATCTCATTCAAAAGAGCCACGTTGTGTGACCAGGTGAAATATACGGTACTTCTGTTTGCGGGAATGATCAGATAATTATGTCTGTCAAGCCTCCATTTTCATCTCCTATTTGAGGACAATTTTATGAAATGTTTGCGCCCCAACCTGGGCTGGAGTGCTCTGTTTACTGTTGGAGGACCTCATTGCTGAGCAACTATCATGGGACTTGACTGTGTGCAGTCGAGCAACTTGGACTTGACTGTATGCAGTCAAGCGACTTGGACTTGACTGTGTGCAGTCGAGCAACTTGGACTTGACTGTATGCAGTCGAGCAACTTGGACTTGACATTTAACCTCTGCTGCACCTAATTATCGTTACCTGCGCACTTCTGGGACCTAGCATCATCATTAAGTGCTCTAAGTTTCAACGTGAATTAACGAAGATAGTGCTACTCACTGTGATCTTACTTAAAGATTCACAAGGGCCGTGTTATCTAATGTAAGTTTTTGTGTCCTGGAGCTATATCTTCTCAGAAGGATTAAATTGTATCGATAGGAATAAGCGTTCCCAGTTGGATGATGTGAGTTCCCGAGCTGAAGGTTAGGTAGGCCTTTATTTTTTTTAAATAAAATTGGTTATTGTTTTGTTACGAACCTTTTTTTTGGTTCGTTGAGGTTTTTTTTCAGCACCTATTACTTTGTTCTTCAACTTTTATCTTGTTTCATACAGTTCAATAGTTAGGTTTAGAGCCTCAGGTCAGATAGGGTTGAACTAACATATAACCTAATTTTGCTGGGGCCGTAGGGTAACCTTCCGCTACAGTTGCATCACTGCTTAACGTGTTCTTCCTTCATTTTTTATTGTGTCCTCGTATGTAAGCGTCGTCTCCTCCCGGATGTTTCTCCATTTTAGATTTTTCAAGAGTTCAATTTCTCAGTGCAAAGTTGGGACGCGCCTGTTTAGTAGAACTAGTTTTAGGTTCAAGACCGTTTGTTCTCTGAAGTATTTGAATTTTCTCTTCACTGAATTTTGTCCAAAAAGTTTTCATTGTATAGAACTAGATAATTACTTGATAGTGTGTGTCCCTAGATTTACCTTGAGTTCGACACATTTGAGAAAATAGTTTGACGGTGTGCGTGAGAACTTTCCAAATTTTACTTGTCTGACCGCGAGTTCTCTGCTCTACAGTTATTTGAGCGAGGTTCTGCCCCATGTGCTGCTCTCCAGACCATACGGCGATGAGCCAGCTACTGCAGGCACAGTTGCCTCTGAAGACCAAAATTGCGGGTCTGACATATGTGCCCCTGCACCACCCGCTCATGACATGCTCTCTGCGTCCCGTCGTCTCCCAACTTCACTGGCGATTCCTCAACATGGTCCACATATGGCCTCATTTATTCCAGATTCTGTGCACAAAGGCTACGATATTCCTGATTTTCCAGTTGAACATCACGCACCTGTCAGTATGCCTTCTCATGCTTTTCTTAGCTCACCTCTTCCATTTACCTCGCACCCTGCTTCTTTCTCAACTTGTGATGAGCCGCAGTCGTCCCCTGATGACCAACTTACGCCTGTTACAGCCAAGCCAACGCATTCGTCTAGCTATTCTCTTCCAAATTCAGCTTCGTTGTCTGTTACATCTCAGACAATGGATGTAAGGCAGTCTCCGAGCGGTGACGCATGTGCGAATAAATTGAAGAATATTTCATTCACGAGGGAGAAAAGGATTTTAAGGGATGATAGTGGCAACAGCAGTGACAGTGGAACTGATAACGAATTTCCTTTTGTTGACGGGTGTGAAAATATAATAACAGGTACTGCCCCCACCATGAGTTCCAAGCTTTCCTCTGATTCGCTCCTGTCTTCGATCTCTGATTGCAACTATTCTCTCAATAGTGGTGTTGAATTACAAAATTTCGATTCTTCGTCAGAAGAGGTTTCTATAGAAGGTGTAGAATTTCATTCGGCTCACAACGAATCTCAGGGGATCAGTACTTCCTATTTGCCACGCGATGGTTGCCCAACTGAAGGCGAAAGAGTTGTAACTTCAAGTCAAATTACAGTTGAAATTGATGAGACTGAAGCTGGTTGTGATAATGATCCCATTAGTGAGGCTAATGTCTCTACGAACAGTATTAGCGGTGATGTTGAATTACAAGAGGGTTCTCTGTTTTCTTCTTGTCAAGACAAGATGACGCCTGTGAGTTCAAGTTCTTTGGAATCAAACCAATGTATAAACTATGGTTTACCTTTTGATTCTATATTAGGTAAAGTTTATAATTCTCAGGTATCACAATTAGACGTAATTGAAGCTTTTGAAGTATTTCAAAAACTCACGGACATGATAGGAGAAGACGAAGCTTACAAACGGTTGTGGGTTATACCTGACGCGCAAGGTAACGATGTTTGCCAGCTCTTTGACAGCAGCGGTTGCTCTTCATTGCAAAGCTGTCTGGAAGAATGGAATGCAAGAACGAATTGCAAAGACTTTGATGGGATATTTTGCAAGTCGTTACGCTTTGATGACAGCAGCAAATTTTTCCCTCACGTAGCGGGTTATTGTGTTCATGCTGCTTCCAATTCACGATTTGAAACAAGTGAAACAGTTCCACACTTCAGTCGTGGCACTAAGAAAATTTCGCGTACTTCAAGTGAACACGAGAAGAAGCAACAGACTCGTCTGAATGATGAGAAACAGCAAAATTACTACAGAAATTCTTTGAACAGTTCCACGTGTGGGACAGCAGTAAACTCTTTTAACTTGATGAATAGTGAAAACTGTTTAGATTCTATCTCTGCCAGCGAGTCTGAGATTAACGATTGCAATAATTTATGCGATACTCAGAAAACCTTCCTACCTCCACTTCACTGCCGCGATCTCAGATCCGAACTTGCTCGCTGTGTACAGACCTCACCGGTTCATTGTGCTCATTGCAGTAAATTTGATACTTCTCCGTCCTCGTCAAAGGCAATAATGCCAAACTTGCAGTGCTGTGATGATTGTTTTCGTTTTGTTGATGTAGCAGGTAGTCTAGATAAAACCGCTCTTGTTGAGTCCTCAGTGTCTTCTTGTGAACTTTTTTCTAAGAGTTCGAATCTCAACGGTAATGTTGAATCTCGGGTATTAACACGTATTGAAAATGACATTTGTGAAACCCTTCCAGATAAGACCAAATGCATTGAACCTGTTCGCCGATGTACATCAAATAGTTTCTTAAAGGATCAGTCGTCCTCTTTCATCTGCTCGTCCAAATCGCACCATGACGCTCGCTCCCGCTCCGAGGGATCCTGCTCTGAGCGCGACGCGGAAATTAAGTCTTTGGTTGCTCAGATCCAAGACTTCTTGACGGGCCTAACCTTCAAGGATTGCAGCCTCATGATTCTGCTCTCTGGACCACATCACGAGTGAGTTGTGTTTGTGTACTATACTCGTGCTTCTGTCGTGAATGTCAATTACCTATAGATTCAGCTTTTCATTGTATTGAATCTGTTATTTTCGTAATGCGTTGCATTTGTTCTTGTAATTGACAATATTCTGTGTGCACGTATGCTTGAATGCTCTATTTTTTATTCAGCTCGTAAAATATTTTTACGAATTTGTAAATTGCATCTAGTTTTTTCTCACAATCATGCTTTTCTAACCTGCCCCTATTTGTTTCAGAGCAACTATGGACGAAGCGTTATGCCGGGATCCTTCGAGATGTTTCACTTCGTCGGAACGTTTAGCTGGAGCGACTGGTCAATGTGGGCAGAATAATCTAACTAGAAACACAAACTCAGAATCAGATCATAGTGCATTTTCAGCCAACAAAAATCCATCATCAATGTTCAAATCATCTAGTGAGTGTAGGGGCGCTTCTTTTCCTGCAACAAGAGTGCCCTCACTTCGATCATCTTTGTTGAATCATCCCACGTCGCAGCCCCGGCTGCCGGGCAGCCCATCACCAGTTGTGTCGTGTCCGTTCTCGCCTTCCGGCTGTCCATTTTGGGTGGGCACGCCGGCGGGCTGGTACCTGTGCCAGGTGACCGTCATAGACCTGGTGAGCAAGGACCCCCGTAAAGTGAAGCATCACTTCAAGGCCGTGCACGAGTTAACTCAGCTTGTGAAGCGCAGGCGCCAACGCGGGCAACCGCTGCCTGCCTGCTGTGTGTTGCCGCCACTCAACTCTTAACGAGTTCAGAGGCACTTAAACAAGCCTTTTTGTGTTCACCTAGCCTAAGTTGGGGGGTTGTATATCGCAGGAGACCCTGGTGGAAAAGTAACACTAAATTTATTATTAATAAACAAGCGTAGTCCTTTACTAAAACAAGTTTTTAACAGAAGTTACTATTCCCATCCTGTTAGTTTAGTTTTTAGCCAATTTACACCCATTCACAAACGGTTTTACTTAGTTTTCAACAAAAGTTACCTTTTCACATCCTGTTTCACTTCGTTTTAACAAAATTACGCTTCATTCTCAGTTTTTCCGTTTGAAGTGCAAATGCAGTATTTTAACCAAATTCTACTAAGCTGCCATTCGCCCGTAGATTATAGATTTTCTAGTTCACACTCTGTTGATTAGCACCATGTTTTATCGAGTATTTCTCTTGGGAGATTTTTATTTCCCTATTTTTTAATTAGAAATTTGCTTTCAATTTCAACGGTAACTGATTAAATTTCAACGTTTCATTACATACGCTAGCTGTAGACTCGTTAACTTGATTTCATTTCCTCCGTAGGAATTTTATCAGCTGCTCCAATAGAAACTAGCTTTATTTTTGTACAGCTATTTATGGACACTTGTTATGACATAATTACTGTGAGCTAGGTAGGCTAGAGCGAAGCGTATATGAATCGTAGGATGGAGACTCCTAATGTTCGCCAACACCCGGCTTGTCTCCTACGGGTCGTCAGTGCTTAGCTCAAATTTCCGAAGAATTTTCTTTCATGTCCAAATGCTTTTTTTAATGATGTGTTTTCTTCAGTTATGCGTCTGCAGTGAAAATTATGATGTTCAGATTGTGTACACAGAGCGTATGGGGGTTATTTAGCTAGTTTTTTTTATGATTGTAATTATAATTTTTTTGTACTAGCTCAGGACTCAACTTCATCGAGATTATACTGGTAGTATTATCCTGTGTCTGAGCTCTTATGTGCGCCTGACGCATTGTTCAGTTAACTGCACGCGGGTAATTTTGTCACTCAAGCTTTTAATTTATTTTTGCTGAGGATGGGTTGTTTCGTGAAGATGGGGGAATGTAATTTTTTTCTTTTTGAATTTTCGTGAAAGTTTGTTTGAATTTGTTACGCCTGCGATTTTTATGGTGAATTTATTTCCTACAGCTGTAGCCCTGCTGTTTTTAAATATTAGTGCAAAAAAATGTCCAATTTATCTCTAAGAAAATAAATTGCTTGAACAAATTTTCTATAGTTCTATTGTACAGGGTGCGGCAGTCAATCCTGCATTTTCTAGAAGGTTGTGGAAGCCTAAAAATGCAGGACTGACTGCTGCACTCGGTATTTCACTCATTAGGTAGATGGTATACTGTTGTGCCGAGCGAACAAAAGCAAAACCATGAGCTCAAGTCCAGTACGATGATTTCAGGGGTCGTTTGCGTTCGTCTCTGGCTCGTCTCAGTTTAGTGGTAAGTACATGACGAATAATTGCCATTAAGAGGGATAAATTATACGTTTAATTCTCTTTAAATCTAGTTTGTCTATCATGTCGTTTGCACAGTGACTGTAGATGTTACGGTTACAATCTACTGAGCGTGGTGTTTTGTTGCTGTTCACGCTGGAGTACTCAGCGCGTCAGTGTCTACTAGTTCATGGGCCAGGTGATCGTCATTGACCTGGTGAGCAAGGACCCCCGTAAAGTGAAGCATCACTTCATTTCTTTTCTTTGGTGGTCACAAGCCTTTTCACGAATGCCAACCTTTCATGGACGAGTGTCTGATAAATTAGTTTGCTTAATTTTGAGTGTAAAAAGTAAATGTTCGTGTCTCCAAACTTTCACTCTACATCACTGTAATTTGAACAAAGCATCCTACCGTCATAGGGAAAATAGCATAAATTGCTGGGATTTTCTTAATTCATCTTCTGCTGCGTTGGCTAGCTTCTTATTTTGCTCATGCAGCAGTACATTGAATACATCTGTTTGATAGGCGAGAAATTTACTTGTAACTGCGTCAAGATTACTTGAACAAATTCGAGCTCAAGTTGGCAAACCAAACTCAGCTCTCTGTTGTTGATGGGACTTTCTATCCGCTGCGTTACCGGAAATTCCGTCTTTTCTCAGCCTCATAGATTCCGATCTATACTCCAAGCTTCGCAAATGAGCCACAGGATACGTTCAACAAACTTGGGTGCATGCGACTGCTCAAGTGCTCCGTCCGTCACTGACGCTGAAATAATTTTCTTCAATGTTGACCCTTATAGAGAAGTTAATATTGCAGTGGATATCCTTCACTTTTTCTTTCTCTTCTGAAGATGTTCATTGTAAGTGCTGTTTTTTTTAATGCTCTCTATTCCTATTCATTGCAATATAAGGGACTAACTATTGCATTCTGCCTTCACATCAATCCGATCTGCTTGATTTATTCAACAGTTCTTATTCTCCAATATCACTCTGGGCCTTCCTTTTTTTATTTTTGTTTTAATAAAAGTATTAGGAACAAGTGAAAATGGATTTACTGTTGTGTTCTTACCCATCACATTTTACTCCGATCACGGATCATCTGTGAGGTATTGTTGATTTGAAATTTAATTAGTTAACAATTATTCTAGTTGTGTGCAATGCTAACAAATGTGTAAGCTAAAATTTTAGGGTTTGTTTTTTGAAAGCCCTTTTTCGTGATGAAAATGAAATTTCTCTTAGGCTATGATATATTTTACGGATAAATTTCCTGGAATGATGAACCTCTCAGCGGGACGCTGTCACTGCTGTCCTGTTTTTCAGCACCTACTACTTTCTTCTTCAACTTTTATCTTGTTTCATAATCTTCTTTCTCAACTTACTGTTTCTATGCCCCTTCTGCGTAGATTCCGCGTTCCCTTAACTCTATTCTAAATGGTGCCTTCCTTCTTCCTCTCTTTGGATCGCATTTGTTGCGGATAGGGAGGCTTAAACTAACTAATAATCTAATCTAATAATCTGTAGACTGCCGTCTGCCGAAGGTTAGGGTTGCCAACGAAAACTGAGCGTTTACGAAAACCTAGACTGGGAATCTTATTGCATGAATACGTTGTAGGTTTCGTTCCATAGTAAAAAGATAAAATTTTAATTCCCTTTTATCCTTGAAAAAAGCGGGTGTAACGATTTCCTTTCTGAGTGGGTTTGTGTTCGTAGCTCTCCTCTCTTTCTCTCTTCAATGTTTGCACTCGACCAAATCATGGTGTACCGGCAGAGATTATCAATTCGTGCCTTTTTTTGGTATGTTGAAGTGTTATTTTCCACGCAAGGTGCCTCTATTCCTCATGATCAACTGTGTTTTTTAACTATAATAATTTATTTATCAATAGTCACTATTTACTGTGTTGAAGATTTCATTGATTTTTGATTTTCAACTGATTCGCCGTATCACCTTTTGAGTTGGTGGTAGTTGCCAATGAAGTTTTACAGAAAGAATAGTTTCATTGACCTACATCGCGCACGGGAGTGAGGTGCTGGAGGCAGCTCTGGTTTGCGGTTCTATAGCTTGCTCTTTCAATTATTTGTTCATTCCTACTTTGATTATTACGGGCTCGTTTAGTCATCTTGTGGTGGCTCTGCCGAAACATTATGCACGGTACGAGGGTGTTGTGGCCCGTGCCATGTCTAGATAGAGGCGTAGCTGCACAATGACAGGGCAAGCTCATGGTGATGAGTTGCAATAATCCTGTGTATCGCTCGCTCGTTGGGTTCAGTGCTCTTTTCTTGGCAGCGAGTTGGTTTCAGACTAAATTGAAAATCGCAAAAGCTTTTTTTTACGTTTTTTTCTTAATTACATTTAGATTATAGACTTCCTTCCATGTAATGAGAGTGAATTTCTGGATATATTTTCAACACGTTTTTCAAATTCAGGCTCTTTCTTAGTTTATTCTGGCCGCAATAAGTTATACTGTACGTTCACTTGAATCTACACACGAAGCTTAATTAAACCATCAATTGTTATAGGAAGATAGCGTACGTAATGCAATCACAGGTTTAAACCATCAATCTGTTCTCTAAATTTACTGTTGAAAGTTATTCTAAACAATTTCGGTAGATTGAAATTTTCTGCGATTACTTTGGTTCACTCTATCCTCCATGTTACCACCAGGTGTGTTGCTGTCATGCTTGTTGAGTGCAGAAAAATAGTTCCTATTCAGAGCGATTTGTGCGCTGGATATTTTCAAATGAAGTTTGCGGCCCAATGTATTTTCCTGTATTGGATTGCATGTGGAGCTTTTCTGTTGGTGTCTTGTAGCCGAATTTCCGAACAATTTTCGTAGCGGCACAACAAGTGGCGGGATTTCTGTTGCTTTACTACTCTACGTACTGTGAGCATGTAATGTAACCAAGTTTGACTTGGGAGAACATCTAAATCAGGAAAAATGGACAGGTATGATTTGTTAATTCAAGAGAGTTTCGCGATCCTAGTTTGCAGTGACGAGCTCGCACTGTGTGAAGTAAAGTCGTCCTAAGAGAACAATCGGTTAGGGATGCGTGTTATATGCTGTAGAGTTGTTTCGTCTCCAGCGCCTCACAAGAGGACTCACGCCCTCTCGAACCCGGAGTTAATTTCAGTTAATTTCACTTCTTGTAGGATGTGCAGTATAGAATTGTGCTCACACCTATGAGACTACCGAAAATATTCTGTTTTCTCAATTTATATGTTGCAGGTATTTTGGAATTCGTCTGACAACTCAAACTTAAATATGCGGCACACAGCGCTGCACATGCTGTCTACGACAACGAACCCTTCAACTACAGTAGCTTGTTTAGACTTATTTAAGGCGCGGCTTGAGCAATTGATTTTCTTAATGGAGTGTAGAATCAATCGCCCAAGTTTGCTGTGCTAAGGCTGCCTAAATTAATTTTTTGGACCTAAATTTTTAAATTATCCTTTCTGACCTGATGAAACTGGGTCATAAATTTATACCCGATTTTAATTCGATGCGCGGCGCTCCACCTTGTATCACAGTTCACACGGCTGACTGAGCAAACGGGTTTGATGTTGCGGGCACTAGAACGAGTTTTATTTCTATCTAGTTTCTCCATTTCATATTGAAATTTCTATCCAAAAACCAATAATTAATGCTAGGCTACAAAGACGATTACCCTCGTTCGACCCGGTGTCCGTTTCATAGATCTAAGTCAAGTTTAGAAATTATTGCTACGGTACCCCTCAGGGGGATACAAATATTGTATCTATGGGAATTGGCGCTCCCAGGGGGACTATGTGAGGGCCCGAGCTAAATGTTAGGTAGGCTTCCTTTTTGTTGAAATAAAATAAGTTTTTGTTCTGTTACGGACCATCTTTTTTCGGTTCACTGCTGTCCTGTNTTCCTCTCTTTGGATCGCCTTTGTAGCGGATAGGGAGGCTTAAACTAACTAATAATCTAATCTAATTATTGCTACGGTTTTAATTTTCGTTTTTTTTGTAAAGCGAGCCGTTGATCTGAAGACCTTTTACATAGAAAGCGAGCTGACTTAATCACTGGCCAGGGTCAATGAGCCCTATTTTCGTGTCATGCAATACAGGACAGTGCTCATGAAAAATCCAAGGCAAATTCAAATACACCGTGTGAAAACATCAAACGATTATTGCACTCACCAACGGACGAAATCATCAAACGAGTTAAATCTCGCTCTTCAGATACAGAGAAGTTATAATGATGAATCGGTGTACAGTGCTCTCGCTACATCACCCCAAGGAGACGGTTTTGTTGTCTTTGGTATTTGGGTCTCGTCAGGTTATAAGGAGCTTGTCTAAATTACTCAAGTATTAGTAATGTTCTACTTATGAATTGCTCATTCATTTCAAGTGTAAAATTTCAGACCATGTGTGGAAATTTTTAGGTGACAGACGCCTTTTTGATGCAAAAATGTCTTAAGCTTTTTTAAAGAACTTAGGCTCTTGGAGTTTTCGAACCTTTCATTGCTCATCGTCAGTAAGAACTCTATAAAAAAAATAATTATTGCACATCAGGTAGAAAATGAATCTTACAATTGATTTTTACTGGAATTAATATACAGTAATAGGTTAAATGTAGGAGAACCTAAACTAAAAATTGTGATTTTCTGAAAGTAGGGAATATATTTAAGAAGTAAGAAAAATTAAAAATGTAGGAAAAACACAACGAAAAACTACAATCTTTTGAAAGTTGAGCGTAAGGCGATACAGATTTGAGTAGAATAAACAAATCGCACGGGAAACCACAAACTTGATATAAAGTATTCGAAGGTACTGACATATCACGGTCATTGAGAGTTTGCTTCTATGAGATGAATTAAAATACTATCAGATAGTTTTAACTCAGCGGGACAGCACCTAACTAAAATTCTAAAACTGATCTGGCACAGCAAGTGGCATGATCTCTGTGGATGTATGTTTATAATGGAGTGTTTGTAATGGATTTGTGACGGGTCTGTCGGTGCGAGCAGCAACACTCCGATGCTCAGCAACGCGGGTGTGGTCACTCGTCTCCCCACAATTATTGACAGCCCTCGTTGGCTTTCGTATGTAATATATTGAAAAATAAAGTTAATAACTTATCTCATAGTAATCCTCTTATATCTTACGCAACAAAAAAAAAAAATTTTGTATACCGTATTACTCAAGTATTACAAGCAGGGGTTGAGCCTTGATTTATGCAGTTAAAAACGATTCTTCGGGACTTTTAGTTATACGTAGTTATCAATCTCGATAAGTTCATTATAGAACGTTTGTTTGAGGTAAAAGATCAGATTCCTTCTACGATTCTCAGCAATGTAGCGTACTGGTGCAAGTGCCGCCAGTGTGGGGAGCTTTCGCCTCCGCACACGCGCTGCCAAGCATCGGGTTGTCACTTCCAGCACCAATATACCAGTCACAAGTCCACTCCATGGTGGACTAACAGGTTGGCACTCGCAGGGGTTGGTGGCAAGTTGTTATCGATATGTGAAGAGTTTTAGGCTGGACGAAGGCAGAGAGTGGTGGTTGACGGAGTGGCGGGTGACTGGTGTGAGGTTGTCTCAGGTGTGCCCCAGGGGAGTGTACTTCGTCCTCTCTTGTTTGTTTTGTACACCAGTGAGATGTTTGATCTTGTGCGAAGTAATTTTATTGCTTATGCTGATGACTCATCATTGGTCGCCGTTGTGCCCGGTCCCATGTTGCGTCCAGCGGTGGTGGAAGACATGAATGCTGATTTGTTACGCATCAACGAATGGTGCTTGAGGTGGAATATGATACTTAATTCAAGTAAGTCAAAGGCGCTCATAGTGAGTAGATCCAGGACCAGTGAGCCCCCGTTCGGTGAGCTAGTCATACTTTAGGTCGGGGAGTTATTGAAATTTACCCTGAACTTGATTTCCTTGGTGTGCGGTTTGTCGGAAGGCTCATGTGCGGAGGTAGTCTCACAGGTCTCCAAAAGGCTGGGGATCCTGAGGGTAATTGGTGGAATTTATCAGGACCCTCAGTTGTTGCGGAGAGGCTTCTGTGCCTTTCTTCTTCCTCTGCTCGAGTATTGTTCGCCTGTTTGGGGCTCTGCGGCTGATTGATACCTGCGTCTCTTGGATCGCATTGTAATATCTGCATCAGCGCTTTGTCCGGGTTTGGTGCTGCTGTCTCTGGCGCACAGAAGGCTAGTTGCCCAACTATGCGTTTTTCATAAGCTATTCAACAATAGAAGGCACTGGTTGTTCCAAATGTTTCCCCCACGGGCCGAACGGATTCGGGCTACCCGTGGTGCTGCTGCTGCTCACAGTTTTGAGTTGAGGGAAGTTAGATGTAGGACTTCGCAGTATAGGCGTTGCTTTGTCACTTGTTCCGTTGCCCGCTGGAACTCCCTTCCCTCTGCCGTGTTTGATTCGGGTTTGTTGGGTGGTTACAAGGGTGCTGTCAACTCCTGGTTGTTGCGTGGCTGATGTCTCCTTCTCCTGCTTTCTTCCTTTAGTTTTTTTCTTTGTTTTTGTTTCACTGTTCGTGGAGTTGATGCTGGCGGGGTTTCCTATGTGAAATCTATGGATCCCCGATCCGTCCCGTTGGGGTTGCTCTGCTTGATTTAATAATAATAATAATAATAATAATAATAATGGTGACATAGGAGATCATAGGAGTTGTGATCACTTTGTGTGCAGCCTGTTTGATTTGAAATCGCCCAAGTTTTTCTGAGGATGACGTTTTTCAGTTTTTAACCTTGCTTCCTATTCTGTGTAATTTTTGCTCTAAATCAAGTGCAAGTCTCACCACCATCATCATTTCCTTTTCACCTCCAGTTACGCCACATGTCTTTTTGAAGTGGATGTCGAGGCACAATTCACACAACTAAATTTTCCTAATAGTGAGTGCAAGTACATAGATCATAAGAGATATAGCTAGTGCTGACGGTTGAAATTCATGCATTTCAATAAAATAAGGCAAAAATACTAGGATTCTGGGAAGGTCTATTTTAAAAAACCAATGAGTCAGTTTGAATTACAGTTTTCCACTTAATTGTTTCCATGT
Organism: Platorchestia sp. MABIK; assembly: GCA_014220935.1. Taxonomy (NCBI): domain Eukaryota; kingdom Metazoa; phylum Arthropoda; class Malacostraca; order Amphipoda; family Talitridae; genus Platorchestia; species Platorchestia sp. MABIK. The sequence goes on along the minus strand of JACJUY010005540.1, from coordinate 2,198 downwards.
AGACTTTAGATTGCTGTGCCGTGTTTAATATTTCTCCACGTCCAAGGAGGGGATAGGTCTCTCAGTTTACCTTTCTTAAAAATTAAAGCTTTTCATAATTACTCAAAGCTTTTAGATTGCAACTAGATGGGAGTTATCGTGTTCATAGCCTCAAAGGCTCATCTTCACTTCTGTAGCTTTCTTTGCAAAAACACGGCGTTTTGTCTCTAAGAATCCGCGACCTGTTGTTGCTATCCTCAGGGGACAATTTTTATCAAATTTTATTAATGTCTTCAAACAAATATGTGGCGTTTTCCTGTCTACTGGAATGACCCTCATCCATTCCAGATGCTTAGTGTAAATATTTCCCAGTATTCGTTTTTTTACCATGAGTGTTGCACGTGCCTCCTTGTTACTATTCTAAACCCAGTCTGCAAACCTTTTTGGTAAATTATAACCAGGGTTATATTTTTTCTTTTGGCTTTAGTGTTTAAAGTTGTACCGAAAATCTAGGCTGAAATGTAATTCAAAGGCGAAGTCGAAAACGTGTTCCAGTTAGAACAAATGTTCTGACATTGCCGGAAGCCTTGGCTGCTTTCCTGTTCGTTACTATTGTTTGTTGAACAATAAGACAGGCCTCGAGTAAATGATTCCTTTGTCATCGATCGAGGTTCCTAATACTAGTAAGAATAGTTGGTCAATATCGGGTTTAATGTGATCACGGAAATTAAGAATGCCATTCCAAAGAATCACTAAAGAAACGCATTTAAAAACGTTTTACATAAATGACATTCTGCTCGCCGATGCTTAATTTTCGAATTATTTAACTTTGAAGTTATAGGAACATCGTATATAAAAGTGAAGGAACTGACAAGTAAACATGCAGTAATACGGTATTGACATATCGATGGGTGAGGTTGGGTAGGTTATGTTCAGTTAGTTAAATAAACTTACCTAAAATAACATAAATAAACCTAAAATAGCTTACCTTAACTTGCCCAAACCGATGCAATTTTTTCCCGCGCAAAAAGTGGGCGTGTCCCGCCAAGAATGTGGGCGTGACCCAACGATGCGGCGACTAAGCAACCGACTATGTAATGTTATTCCTAACTGAACGTAATTATTGTCATTTCTCAAAAAAACGCATCAGCGAGCAGAATGTCATTCATGAAAAACGTTTTTAATTATGTCCTATTAGTGATTCTTAGGGACCGAATTCTAATTTTCTGTGATCGCATTAAACCCGATATTGACCGAATAGTTATGGTATTTGTGAAAGAGACGACAGTAATCGATTTTCCAATTTTTAGTACTTGAATAGTGGCAATTAGATCGAAATAATCAATTTTTCTTCAATGCACTTTCAGTCGTAAACGAGTAATTTACGAGTTATAGTTGTAGGTGACCTACTGCATTTCTATTCTTTCAAGCGTGGAAAAAATCTGTTTGAGAGGAGGACCCTTAATGGACCCTCCCTTCCGACGGCTGTAATGTGCTCGAATGATCGTTACATTAGCTTACTTTAGGTTAGATTAGTTCAGTTACGTTACATTACGTCACCGCTATAACTCGTTAAATACTCATTTGCGACGGAAAGTGCATAGAAGAAGAATTGTTTATTTCGGTACAATTACTTATATCCAAGCACCAAAAATTGGAAAATCGATTACTGTCCTCTCCTTTACATTTACCGAAGTTTTTAATGCCAATATTTACTTTAGTGCTCTCAACGATTTTTACAATTTTGTTGTCTTATGTTGGTGAGAGGACGCATTCTATGACGTTTTACGCGAATGACATTTTGCTCGCAAATACTTACTTTTCGAGATATAACTTTCAAGTTTTAAGAACGTCAAATATTAAAGTGAAGAAACGAACACTTTAATATACTGTAATACTGTATTGACGTTACGGTAGGTTAGGCCAAGTTAGGTTATTTAAATAAACTAACCAAACCTTACGTAACCTAACCTCACGCAACCTAACCTCACGCAACCTAACCTCACGCAACCTAACCTCACGCAACCTAACATCACGTAACCTAACCTCACGTAACCTAACCTCACGTAACCTAACCTCACGTAACCTAACCTCACGTAACCTAACCTCACGTAACCTAACCTCACGTACCCTAACCTCACGTACCCTAACCTCACGTACCCTAACCTCACGTACCCTAACCTCACGTACCCTAACCTCACGTACCCTAACCTCACGTA
>JACJUY010005539.1:28357-59083 GCA_014220935.1 Platorchestia sp. MABIK | reverse complement strand
GTTTCTGACTTGTCATAAATTTGGTATGTGCAGCGTGTACTGGCATTTTTAGGGTGTCAGCAAAAGACTATATTCTGTGCCAGTTAGTTCTGGAAGTTTCTCGCCGCAAAAGCGGGTAGGCGAGACAATACATCAAACCATTCACGCTTACGGCGATCTGATATGTCCGGGAATCACTAGACTTTTTATTCCTTCTAATAACTGTTTTTAAATCTGTGATTAAGAAATTTTTAAGTGAAAGTCATTTTGGGCATAACACGTGAAAATTTTTTTTTTCAAATTTTTTCATATTTTTCACTGTGTTCATGCTTTTTGTTAGTTGTGTGGTGTCCGGTATAAGCGTTTCTCATGGCCATTCCGATCCGGATACTCGACCAGTTTGTTTCTGTGGAGAGTCGGATAATCTTTTGCAATAAGTACTCTCTGTTAATAAAAACCATGAGTTAATCCTCATAGGAAATTGAAGTGTAATTCAGGGTGAGTTTCTAGGCAAAATGAAGTCTACTTTTATATTCTGAGTCGGTGTGTGATTGCAAATTTTGTACTTCTCGAGCATCATTCTCGAGAAACGTTTAGGGAGCAGTGAGTAACAAACCTCAAACAAAATTAAATTACGGGGATTTATAGTATTATTATGGGCCTTACATGTGCTTGTAGCGTATTGAGGACAGTTTAAACAAATTTTCTTGCAAATATTACTTAGATGTATCCAGGGTGCAATTTGAGCATCGGAGGGCACAAATTAGAAAACGTTCTAAAATTTTTGTGAATGTCTGTGAAAATAGTTCACTTTTTCTCCTCATTTTATGATGGAAGGTTCATATGGTCAATAATATTTTGACTCATGTACATGTTTTAAATTTTTTCATTGTGTTTTGATAAATGTTTTCATTGTATTTGATGAATTTTTAGACTAATAGTCAGTAAATAATCAAGGATTTTAAACTTTCAAAAAATTGAACTCAGTTTAGAGTTTGAGTTTTTAAACAACTTCAAGGGGCTATTTCTCTCTATTACATTCAACATTCTTGTCTTTTGATGATTTTCTTTGGAGAAACCCAATTGCATTACCTGCAAAGTAAAACTTATCCATCATTTAAAGGTCATTTATATGTCCTCACTCTGAGTTTATTACTAGCACTTCTCTCAAATTGTTGCATCATTTAACTATACCTTACAAATATCAATATAAAATATAAGCATTGACAAACCCAATGAATCACTACGCAAATATTGAAAAACCTTTGCACGCTCAATCGCTTAAACTTGAAGTTGAGGGCCGACAGCGTCGGAGCATTTGCATCGGCCTTTGCACCTCATAACTTTCAAGATTGTACTGACGCATACCATTATCCACTTTGAATCATCACTCAAAGAATAATCATTTAGAGGAGGTATCAATTCCAAACGTTAATATTTGTGAGTGTTAAGCAAATTACCAAATGAAGCAATGAAGTTGAACAACTTGCAGGGCTGATATAACAGGGCAACACTTTCATTTCACATTTTTAATTATTTCTTAAAAATGCAATAACCTGTAAAAAAGCGCGGATTTCAGAAGAAAAGTGCAAAAAAAATACAATATTTCTCTCATAGTGTTGCTTCTAACTCAATTTTAAACATGCATGTTATTTGGAGTATTTAGCTATAGTGTTCATAGTATTTTGCTTACACTTTAATTTCATGAAAAGAATAGAGACATCCCTTTGTGCTAAGGCCGAGTAGCTAAAGTATTATTTTCCTCAGGTACCGGTGATTATAGTACTAATGAGTGTATTAAAAAGTTTTATAAACTTACTGTTTGAAGTATATTGAAAATGAAGGTCTCATTGTGATAGAAATATTAACTTTTTATGGGCACACAAAAAATCTAGAAGGGTAAATTCAAAAGGTGGTGCATCCGGTATTGCAGATAGTTATTACGTACTCATTCTCATTACCAGAGCATGATTGTTCAGAAAGAGATGCTATTTGATAATGTTTTCCACCAATTAAAATTTCTACGTGCTCTGTCAAACTATTTGAGCATCCATTGACGTTAGTTTTGATGGACTCTGCACACAAATCCTCAATTATTTCTGTAATGTCACAAAGTCTTCCAACATGATTCAGTTGGACGAACGTGTAACGTTTGCTAAAAAGTATCACGCTTTGAACATGAATTTTCATTTATTCAAATGTATACCAATTGAAATTGGAAAGCGTTTTGAAAAAAGTTATTTCCGATAATAAAAAGCAAAAAAATGGGCAAAGAAAATGTTATTTATTTTAAGTTATATATATAATGTACAGCAGAAAAATAATTCTGAACAGTTTGTTTCTAAAAAATTGTACAAAATGATCATTTGTTTTTAAAATATCATGAGATAAAGGTACTTAGTAGATAAGCCTGCTTGGCATCTTAATACTCATTTCAATAATCATAACAAATTATTGAGAGAAAAAAACAAAAAAAAACAGCTTATGCTTTGATGCAGTAATCAAGGTTTCATAATTCGTATAAATACAAATTAAAAAATATAATACCAATGACGATGCCTTGTTGACAACACTTTTATTAGTGCGCACTTACATTGAAATATGAGCTTAGGAACTTGCGATATCAGAGATTAATATTGAAAATAATATAAGGATTGAAAAATTTTGGATCTGTGAGCATGANAATAATTTATATTTTATGGCAAATTAAGATTTTTTTATTGTAAAACATTATGTGAACTTATTCTTTTAAAGTTAATGAATAAACATCTAGCCAAAATTTCCGATTAGTTAGTCGTATTTATAACGAAATAATTATAACACTTTATTGGATTTCATCTTAAGTGGATGCAGTTGCCCGTGGGATGTATATCATAGATGACCTAATTGTTTTTTTTTGTGCTTTGTCACTAGAAAATTAGAGTATTTTATTCACAAATGTAACCACAGGAATTAATTGATTCTTAATTTGCTTTCAGACTCTTGTTGCAATTTTAGATATAAGTCATATATCAAATTTATTACATTTCTATTCCCGATGAATAATGTAATATTAATGTTAAAACAAAGTCATTTATTTGGCTGACAAAATCTTGATTATCATTAACTTGATATAACAAATTCTTATTCATAGATAAATATTTTCAATCTAAGCACTTTAATGCAAACAAAGATATTATGTGATTTTACGAACAATATAAGGGAAAAACAAGATTTACATTTTAACTATTTTGCACCACGTTCATAGGATTAAAATTTTAAGTGTCTCATTATACTGCAATAAATCATTATATCCTTAATTTAACATCAGTACATTACACTGCCAAATTGTTGCGACAGGATAGAAACATCGGAATGATGTCAAAGGAACTTCTCCGCACTCCGTAGTTCATTTACATCCAGCAAGTGGTTTTTCTGGCCGGAACTTGATCGCAAGGCTAATTTCTTCCTTTGAAAAGACTGGAGTTTATTCTGTCCGCGACGGTGTGCGGGGAACAATAACAAATTACTGTAACTATAAATATTTTTTCCAGAAAAAATTACCTCTTCGTAAAGCTGAAAGTTTTCTCTTTTCAATGACGTTAAAATATGTCAAAATACTGAAAGAATTATGGCGAAAAATTATATTATAATACAATGTGTAATTATTTGAATGAGAGTAAGTTCCTTTTACGTTTCTTTCGACAGTCACGGCGATTCAGTTACCTCCAAAATGTCGTCTGAGTGGCGTGGTGACGTTCTGTCTTATCATAGTTCATTCTTCTACTTTACATGGGAAAGCTACATGAAATTAGCATTTCTGTGATTTGTTCCGTATTATAACATGTTAATAACTTATTTCTGGTCATTATTGATCAAAACTAGGGTGCCAATTAAGATTTTGAGGTACGATAGAAATAGTTCCCAAAAATTCGTTTGACTGCTACTCATAGTTCCGAAGTGCTATTGTGTCTGGTCATAATAAAGTTTCCTGATATTCTACACTGGTTAAATCCTATGTTAATTTGACCCTGTAGTTTAGGTAAAAATGCTATTTGAGTTTAGCAAAGTTAATGAAGAAATTCTTCTGTAATTTATAGTTTTACAAAAATTGTAATAGTAATAATTGAGAACTTCTCATTAAAATATTGACAAAAATTGATTGTTTGATATTGTACTGGTAGAAATATTGATCACCAAGGTCAATATGCAGTTTAATGTGCTCACAGAAATAAAAAATTCTGTTCCAAAGAATCAGTAAAGGAACACATTTGAAAACATTTTACAAGAATGACATTCTGCTCACTGATTCATAATTTTTTAATTATTCAACTTTGAAGTTATAGGAACGTCGTATGTAAAAGGGAAGGCACGGACACATATATATGCTGTAATACGGTATTGATGTAACACTGGGGGAGGTTAGGTTAGTTGAATAAACTAATCTAAACTAACATAAATCAACCTAAAATAGCTTACCTTTACTTACCCAAACTGATGCTGTTCTTCTTCCACCAAAAAGTGGGCAAGTCCTGCCAAAAAAGTGGGCGTGACCCAACAATGAGGCGACTAAGCAACCGGCCATATAATGTTATTCCTATCTGAGCGTAATTATTATATCTTGAATATAACGCATCAGCGAGCAGAATGTCATTCATTAAAACGTTTTTAAATGTATTCCTTTAGTGATTCTTGGGAATGAGTTTTTAATCTCCGTGATGGCATTAAACTGCATATTGACCCAAAGTTTTTCTTTGTCTATATTAATTTTAATGTTCTCAATGATTTGAATAATTTTTTTGCCACATTTAGGTAATATGGTACATATGAAGATGTTTTACACAAATGACATTATGCTCGCAAATTTCAAGTTTTTGAGATATTTAACTTTGAAGTTGCAGGAACGTCATATAAAATTGAAAAAACGGATACGTAAATAAGCTAAAATACGGTTTTGACGTAACAATAGGTAAGGTTAGGTTTGGTTAATGAACTAACCTAAGTAAACCTAAAATAACTAAACTTAACGGAGCCATACCAAGGCTGATGTCTCTCCCCAAGAAACAGTAGATGTTTTGCGTCCGCGAAACGCTGGAGGAGCCTTGTCAAAACTGCGATTAATACTATTCTTACCTGAATGTTATTTATGCCATATCTCAAAAAGTTAAGCATTTGCAAGCACAATATCATTTGTGTAAAACGTCTTAGAATGTCTCCAATATGACAACAATATTTTCAAAATCGTTGACAACAGTAACATCAATATTGACCTTTTTATCTACTGTTTGTATACAAGTTATTGGAATTCATTTTAAAAAAAGTTCATTTTAAAAGATTGTAGAATGTCAATGACATCAAAATGAATAACTTTTATTCTATACACTTTTCGTTGCAAATGAGTATTTAACAAGTTATAGCGGAACGGTAATTTTCATCTTCCTTAACAGTGTACCTCTTTTAAATGGCAAACATTGTGGCTCTATTGTTGTCCAAGTTGTTGTACAGTTGACTGGATATTGTCACACATTGGGGACAGGTGGCATATCTTTCTTTATCTGTGTTGCTTTTTGTTCTGGGCCTGTGACATCATCGCCCCGCTTCCTCTTTTGTGAAACGTGTATACTGTTACATTAGGTGACGTGATATTATTTTACGTCATGTTAGGTTGGGTTAGATTTGTCAAGTTACGTTACGTTACTGCTATAACTTGTTGAATTCTTTATTTGCAACCCAAAGTGCATAGAAGAAAAGTTGTTTATTTTAATGTCATTATCATAATACAAGCAACATAAATTTGAAATTCAATTAGTGTGTTGTCTGAAAATTTATCAAAATTGCTTTGGTTGTGGGTGCTAACTTTTATTTCATTTCTGACGCATCCTTGTTGTGGTAGCTTCCTTAAATATTTCATTGGTGTCACTTCATTCTTGTGGTGCTATTTTACAAAGCGGGACCATGGCAAAGCAATGATTTTAAATGACTGAAATATGTTCAAATCTCTCATTTGCTGCCATCATTGTTGTTGTGACGTTTTTCTTGCCACTTTATTATTTATTTTTTAATCAAGTCAAATGGGACTTTTCAATGTCCTTATATTAATAATGATGTAATATTAGCTAATTTATATTGAAGCTGCCACCACTTTGGAATGAAAGATCCTATCAAGTGTTAAACGATCATCTTATGTAAATTTTAATCAGAGCTCTTTCGCATAAAATGTTGGTAATTAATTTGAATCAATGGCATTTAGTAGTGTAACTTCCAACATCATCAGTAATTTATCTCTCCTTCCTTAATGGGAAATCACGAGATCTGAACCAGAACGTTAATTTATTACCTATAAGCAAGAGTTACAGTATCACTTTAGCACAACAGTGAATAGTCTAATGCATGAAATGAATCTAATGCACCTGGCCCACACATAAAGATAATATCAATTAATCCTACGTGTGAATTAATTGGTTAGAATGATGCTAAGGGAAAAAACGTAATGAATAAACAGTCATCTTGCTCCTGGGTTCCAGGATGATGATTTGAATGGGCTTCATGTAGTTTAACCATCAACATGTCACAGATATTTGATAATTGAGGAGGTTCCTTGCCTATATAAGGGCAGGCAGAGGAGAACTACTACCTCTCTGTCAAAGCAAAGCCTGGAATGCCCCATGTTCTCAGAAGAGAGTTTTGCCTTCAAACTCAGAGTTTTTGAAATGGTTACATTACAGTTTCAGGACTGTTTAGCTCCACGAGCAAGCGGTTTCATTCAAGTTTAGGGCATAAAATCCTATTTGAAATAAAAACATAGATCCCAAGTAATTGAATTAAAATTATAATATCTAATTGATATTAGACAATTGGACAACATGAGTAAAATATTACAAAAGAACCTTTCTCAACATTGGCATCTAGGATCTCATTGGCTAGGTGATGTCTGTCGTTCCGAAGCTGCTTTGGCTTGGTGAAAGACTGTTAGTTTGTAGAATTTGATGTATTCAGACCTTGGAGTTTGACCTCCAAAATGTTTCAGATCTCACATGTTATGATTAAAATCAAAACACTCTTACCTTGATGATGTTAATGTAATTGATTGCCAAAATATTATTTATGTTTATGCAGGTATGTCTAAAGCTGTATGTTATTGCTGAAAAAGTAATATTGTCAGACGAAGATCTTTAAGCTGGTCAAGTATACTTTACAATCATATTTAGTATGTCAAAGATAGTGCTAACTAAAAATGTTAATTTTTTTTATGTCATGAGAATTAGTATGATGTGAAATTTAGCATAATGAAGCATTGTTTGAATTTTTACTTGAAGCTAACTTCTTGAAGGATGGACTGGGTATAGTTTTAAGATTGGTTAACTAAAATTAGTATAATCATTACTAAATTTGATAATCTATTTATTATATTAGTTCAAATTTAGTTTTGTAATTTATATGTAGTTTAGAAAAAAAAATGTTGCTTGTGTATAGATGGCTCAGAATGCTTATTGTGTATGGGCACAATGATATATTCTTTCAGAAGTTTAGATGTTATTAGTACATATCAGCTTGTTTTGCATGTAAAAAAAATGGCTTTTAATTGTACACATGCCTGACATTTTGTATACTATTTAAAAATAAGTTGGGTATTCAAAACATTTTTTTGTTTCATTTATGCAAATGCTTAAGATGAAGATAGGTATTCTAATTACCTGTCAATCTACTATATAAATTTCTTATTATTTAATTTTGCTCTTTTACAACATGAACTGTCCCCAAAACAAACATCCATACATGCTAAAAGTTACTGATTTTCACAAGTATATTTTTTAGCCTTTCTTCTTTTTAATGATGTTCATATCAGTTAATATTGCACAACTGAACCCACCTGAACACATGATCTGCTTGATTTAAAACATGAATGGATTATGACTGATGTTTGTATGAAATGCACTGACTTCAGTGTCAGGGTTTTTAAAATTTTGTATCCTACTTATGATGTTCCAAATTTCTCTAATTCTGTACTATAATGATATATTTTTTCAGATTGCTTGCAGTTTTAGCTGTCAAGATGCCTCCAGTTGAAGGGCCTTCTGCAGCCCCTGCTGCTACGGATGACAAGAAGAATGTCATTGGCTTCATTTATCCCCCTCCTGAAGTGAGAAGTATCCTTTATCTGCCTGAAAGTATATTTATTAGTTTGTTATTGCAGTAAGTGTGTTCATTCACATTTATTTATCTGTAAGCACCAGTAATTTGAGTTTGAAGAGAAATTTTCAATTTTCAGAGGGATGTGTACTTGGTAAGTAGCTATGTAGGGAAGTGTTATTTGTCAGTAGAGAAAGATAAACTATTAATAGATATGTAAGAAGCTAGCTAGAATATTACATTGCATTGTCAAAAAATAAATTTGGGATCATATCTACCATGTTTTGGAGTTATTTTATTTTAATATGGATAAGTCATGTACAAGGGACATCCAGAAAGCACAGCACAATTGAGCATCAAGCTGCCTAGGTCTCCAACTAATGTGAATGTATGCTTCAGTGCAAGTCAAGCTTCACTGTACAGTCATACCTGTTTGTTCTGTACTCTTTCATAATGATGGCACTAATCACATATTCCATTCAATCTGTTGTGCCTAGTGTGATTTGTTTCTTAAATACACAAAATGTGTGGCTCATCAAAAATTTAATGAAAATGATACGATGAACAGGTGTTTAATGTGTAAATAATGTCGAATGTTTTATTGAGAAAGAGTTTCACTGCTTGATAAAAATTTGAGCATGCAAGGAAACCATCACTCATTGCAGGATGAATTGACAGAAAAGTAGGCAACAATTCAGGAAAGTCAGTGTTTAACTCTCAATGCCTTGCAGAAATCTGTCTCACAAATTCCAAGATCAGTTCGGTGGAAAACCACTTGCTAATTTACAAGACCTTAAAAAAGCAGTGACATCCTGGTTCAGATCTTTGGCAGTGGAAGAATATAATGCTGGCATTAATGAACTCTCATCACATTCAAGTAGGTCTTACGATAACAATGGTGATTGCATTGAAAAATAGAGTTATGTATCTTAACTTAGTAAATAAAATTTTGTGATACTTTTTGTTTGTATTTACTCATGTCAAATTAATTGTTCTTTAATTTCTAGAGAACTCTTGTAGTTTCTATTTTTACATCTGTGATAATTTTTCAAAAGTAGAATTGCTAAAAAGCCCAAACTGTTGAGTTGTGTGGGAGTTACCTGTCTATATTTTGTTGCTACAATGCCTTATTAAACTGTATAAAGTGTCCACCGTAAGCTTTTGAAATTAATTCTGTTATTCTGAAGTGTGAGATTGTGTATTTTCAATGTTCAACAGTTATTTCATTGTAGTATATTTAGTTTATATCACACAGAACTTTTACATGAGCTAAATTGGTCTGACTGGTGTATTCTTGAGAAACCTGGACCTGGTCATCTAAAGACAACAAACTTCCTTGTATAGTGCCTGTGCCTGCATAGTGTGCAACAGAAGTTGATGTTTTGATGAAGTGTTTGGCCTAAATGTGTTCCACCTCCATTCAATAGAGTTAGGAGATTTGTTGTATGAATGATGAATGATAATGTCTAATGTTTTATTGAGAAAGAGCTACACTGCTTGATAAAAATTTGAGCAAGCAAGGAAACCATCACTCATTGCAGGATTTGTTTGAAGTTTGAAGAGAATAACAGAACAAATAACACAACTGGGATCTGTTATACATGCCATGTTGTTGAGTTTCACTTCAGTTATTTGCATTAAAATATTCTATCTATGGTCAAGTGATTTTTTTTGGTAACTGACATCATTAACAGTATCAATATTATAAAAGGAGCCGCATCCGTTCGTCTGCGTCACACCCACCAGCCGAAAGTGTGTGATGACGGGGTCTGTGATACAAGCTTCATCAACTCTACAATATTTTCGGTACATTAACCCAGCAGATTCAGAGTCGGAATGAACATCACGTGTATTGGTAGGTTAGATTTGGTTGTATAGAATATCAGCAGTTGAGACTGAGGAAAGTATAGGAAAGGTATAAGATAGCATAGAAAATTGTGGGAAGACCACGTTAAAGCTCAGTTGGTCTGCCACTTTATCACGCTGTCAAGTTTTTTTTGATAGGAGTTTCACCAGTGCACAAGATTAAGAGTATTTTAATTGCGGGTTCTGTTGGGTTGGATCTATTTGTTTTTGATCCACATCTGAAGTAAATTTTTTAGAAAATTATCGATTCCAGTCATTTATGACGGATTGCGTACACCAAAAAACCCTACACCTCGATCTTCTCGCAGCGCCAGCAGCGTAACATCACCTCCTCCTCCTCCCCCCCTTTCCCTTTGCCATGAATCCCTTTGCCCTTTACAACCCTGTTTTTTTTTTAAAAGGGAGGGGAGGGGGGGCCTCCCCTCCCTTTTAAAAAAAACAGGGTTGTACTACATGTACAACCCTGTACAGCAAATAAAATGTTGTACTACATGTACAACATTTTATGTTCAACAAAAATTTAAATTAAGCCTGTTCATGTCCATAATCATTTTTTTTACAATCTTGAAATTTAATCAAATGTTACATGTGTGACATGTGAAGTAAAGATTCATAATTGGTGAAATTGAAATAACAATGGTTATTTTCAATCAATTTTATCATTTTTCAGCTGCATTGTTCAGGTTACCATACATTTCCTGATTACTGTGTCACCTCCTGTGCACAATTGTGTTCTGCAACCATTGTTTTCTCATCCTTCAAGGCCAGGTAGTGGCTTTCCTTAACTTTTTGTTCTCCAGACATTGTTGACAAGACTGCAAGTTTTGTTGCTCGCAATGGCGTCGAGTTTGAGTCTCGAATTCGCATCAATGAACAGAACAATCCCAAGTTCAACTTCCTGAACCCTGGCGACCCGTACCATGCCTACTACCAACACAAAGTGCAGGACTGCCGGGCAGGCAAGCCCATGCCAAGTGAGTGAAGCAATTAATATTTTGGGTAATCTTAACCCTTTAGTGGCCACAGTCATTCCTGAAGAACAGTTGGAAAAATTTGAAACATTCCTGTACTCTTCTTGTTCTATTGAAAAATTGCATTTTGATGCAAATTTTGAGTGTGAATATATGCGATATCCTCATATTTTGCTTGAAACTAAATAAATCTCCCCTTATTGAGTTAGTTTTTGAATAGTTTTCTATTCATGGCAAAGGGATTTTGCGCATCTAATACAGTGTTCAGTTCAAATTTTTCTCAAAGTTTGAATTAATGTTTTATGTATTAAATCTGAGATCCTAATTGATTGATTTCTAGGGTATGTGCTTGCAAGAAAATGAAAACCTGCATAAAAGTGAAGACATTTGATGGGTAATATATCACATATACTCCTGTTATGTTATGCCTGCATCAGAGAACAAAAGCTGGATCTGGTTTTATTTTGCAGCCAAGGAAACTCCGAACAGGAGTGTTGTGTCGGCAGCACAGCAGCAGAAACAGCAGGAGCTGTTGCGGTCTGTGGTGCAGGAGAGCGCAGCTGCTGTGCCGGCAAAGGAGCCTCCAAAAGAACCTCCTCCTGAGTTTGAGTTCATTGCTGACCCGCCCAGCATTGCCAGCTATGATCTCGATGTGGTGAGGGAGGAAATGAGGATGTGCATTATTACCAGTTCTATTTCGTAGGAGAATGGATGTGTGCAAAATGTAGATAGGTTCATCTATAAAGAATGAATACCATCCAAGGCCAGTTTTGCATTAGCACTAACACACATTGTTGCGGGGTCACAATTTCCTATAATACATCATCGATCTTGTATAGTGAATCTTAAAATGTTGGTGAAATGAAACTTTAGTGTTTATTATAGTTTACTCAGAACCAGAATGTGGGAAATAACTAATCCAGAGGCACAGCAAATAGTAGAGAATGTGAAGACAGGTATGACAAGATGAGCCAAGAGTAGGGACTAGGGAGCATGAACATGAGGTGTTGACTTGCCGGCTGAAAAGAATGAGTGCAACTTATAAGTACAAGAACCACAAGCAACTCCCATGACCAGGCTTTACAAAAAGAATAAAACAAACAAACATAAATTAAACAGAAATCTGAAGCAAATGAATCTCATCAAGTAAAGTAATTCAAAATAAATCAAAAATGCAAATTATATAAGTAAAATGAACATAATGAACAAACTCAACTCAAAATGAAGGAAATCAATCAAAATGAACATCTCACAATGAAAACAAAATAAAAGAAGCAAACCAAACAAGAAACCAAAACTGATGAACTGAAAATTCACAGCAATGCACATGCTCCTTAACTAGAAGAACCATTCAACTCACCTTCAAGATGGTGGAACTAAAGCAAGCAAGGTCTTCCAGGCTTTAGATTAATTTATGTACAATAATAGTTCATAGCACAGCAAGAATCTAGGCTAACTCACCATGTGCCGAGCTCTTTCATGAGTGTCTCAGCTTTTATTCTTTATTCTCATTTCACTTCTTTGTTTAATCATGGTGTTTACACATTCTGTTACTAGCATAGCAGGCTGAGCTAACCGAAACGCATATTTTTTTTCAAGGGTGCTACATGAACATAAGCTTCATCTTTCTCTGGGATAATAGCTTTCTGAGCAGAAACAGAGGCTGATCCTTGAATGTAACAAAGAAACAATTTATGACATTGTGTTGTCCACAATGAAGAGACATATTAAAATTAAAGAAATTAAGAGAAAATTATCCCAGAATTCAATACTTCATCAGAATCAAGTGAATTTATGAATAAAATACTATAGTTGAACATGAATTTGGGATCTTTGAAATTGGGTTTAACGCTTAAATATTTTACATTTAATGATAGTGTTGCTCCTCACTGTTGAAATTGAAGTTTTGGAAATTCATTATCAGTCAAGTGATGTTTGAATAATACCTTAGAATTCCGCAATTGCGATAATAAAGTAGCATGAACCTGAAAGTAGTTAGTTACTTTGATGAGCAGAAGTTTCAAATTTTCAACAATGAAACACAACTAAAAATTATTGTGTGCTATAGAAGTGAGCTCTAGAATAAAATTTATTTTGCTTCCTAGCATTTTGTGAAGACTGACAGTATAGACAATTCTCGAACCCCTATACGAGTCTGCTGGTACGCGCAAGCAAGCTTAAGCATAACATAGCCACTTGAACATTGAGGTTGCCAAGGTTACAATTGCTCTGGGCTTAGTTGTGGTTTTCAATACGTTTGTATTGTAGACGCGCATTTCAAATCAAGATATTGTACTGCGAGAGCCTGAAAGCATTTCATATTGTGGCTGTCAGTCTAAATGTTGCCTCACCCTTCCTCTCTTTGGAACACTTTTGTTGTAGTTAGGGAGGCTCAAACTAACTTATCTAATGGATGCCTGTCAGGTAATTCCACTTATCCAAAAATAAAAAAGGATAATGAAGTAAAGTAGCGAGCAATTAATTTGGTGTGCTGCTCAGGTACGACTGACGGCGCAGTTCGTGGCGCGCAACGGACGCCAGTTCCTGACGACCCTCATGAACCGAGAGCAGCGCAACCCTCAGTTCGATTTCCTGCGGCCACAGCACTCCCTCTTCCAGTACTTCACGAAGCTGCTCGAGCAGTACACCAAGGTGCTCATCCCTCCTAAGGATCTGCTCAAGAAGCTCGCCAAGGAGGCTCAGTGCAGCAAGGAGGTCTACAAGCAGGTAACCACCAAGCAAGTTAGCTGTTAATTACCGAGCCGGTTTGGGAGGTAGATGAGGTCATCTGGGCTCTCATTCCGTTTTATTATAAGGTATCCAATTATTATTTTTTTATATTATATTCATGAGGCCATTAATAGAATGATTCTCTTACACAGTCCTTTTTCTCACATTGTCGATTGCTCATTGGGATTTACAACCGTAGTATTTTTTTTTGGCATTTGGCATGTTAAGCTCAATGGGTGGGTCTCAAGATGAATTGTTGCTAAATTGTAAGAAATATTCGAATAAAATGTATTTTAGGGAGGCAATATAGATAGTGGCCTCAATCACTGGCGAATGGAAATAATTTCTGGAAAGTAAAGGTGAAGAACAATGAAAATATATGAGAATGAATTTCTATATGAATTCGAAAATTCGGATGTGAAACTGGATCCATGCTTGGCACCTAACAATGTTCAGGTTCCTTGATGTCCAGTGTGTCATAAAAATTGTTGAATATTCAAGTTTTTTATTCAGGTTTTACGTTACACAAGTTTCAGTGCAGCTAAACGAAACTGAGCTGTGAATGATGGAGTGAAGAATTATTCCCAGGAGGAAATGCGCGGTCCTGAGCTGAGAATCAATGGCCTTTCATTTTGTTGATATACAATTTTTGTTTTGGACTGTTTTTTGTTCACTGCTATCTTTGTTTTCAGCACGTGAAACTTTCTTCAACTTTCATCTGTTCCATAATCTTCCTTTTAACTTTCTGTTCCTATGCGCACGGATTCTGTGCAGGAACACGTCTTGTGCAATTTTGCCTAGATTCTGCGTTCCCTTGTCTCTATACTAAATGGAGCCTTCATTCTTCTTCTCTTTGAACAACTATGTTGTGGTAAGGGAGGCTAAAACTAATTTATAATTAATCAGTGAAAAAATATTTTCAATTGTTCAATTTACTGGATATTCATCGTGCAATTACGAGTCACCACTCATTTTGATTCGTTTATCTGATGACATGTTTTATCCTAAAATGTTTATCAATGCATTAAAATCTAATTTTTGTTGAAAATTTTTTCATATCTGATTCCACAAAACGCTCCACATGAGGGTTAGAGCTAAAAAAGGATTTTGGGGTAAAGTGAGTGCAAGCGAGAAAATTTTTACTGGAACCTGCTTTAATAAGTAATGCTCTATTCTACGTCAGGTCTAAATTTTGCAATGCTTCTTACGATATCATTAATTTGAACAACAGGTTTTTGATGAAGTCGTTTTTCGTCACTGGTTATTCTAGTTTTTGAAGCAAATGCACCATTAGCTTTTTATGGGGTATCACGTTTGGTTTCTTTATAACGTGAAATTCAATTTGTTCATTAGCGTACGATGTGCGTGTGAACAGGTGCAGGAGCGCGTGGAGTGGGCGCGTCACCAGGCCGCTCTCAAGAAGAAGGAAGAAGAGGCCCTGGAGAAGGAACGCCTTGAGTACACCTCCATTGACTGGCACGACTTCTCTGTGGTAGAGACCATCGACTACCAGCCATGGGAGGTGGGCACCTTCCCTCCCCCAACGATTCCATCGGAGGTGGGGCGCCGCGTGCTGGCGCAGGACCGTATGGACGAGGGGCTGCCTCCCGAAGCGGACATGGTGCTGGGGAGTGACGAGGAAGACGAGGGAGATGCTCCCAACGGCCGAGGCGCTCCAGGCGAACAGGACGACACGCAGGTGCAAGACATGGAAGAGGAAAGCAGCAGCAGCAGTGACGATTCTGACGATGATGAGGACGAGTCTGACAGCGATGATGATAAGAGCAAAGCAGCCTCCCCACCTCCCCCACCGTCGGAAGATGCCAAGGCTATGCCACCTCCGCCCTTGCCCACCTCGCAACCGCCACAGCCCGCCCCTGAGCCGCCCAAACCGAGCCAGGTTATCGTTAGAGACTACGATCCCAAGCAGGAGCGTGCCAAAGAGGCGCGGTCCTCAGACCGGTTCTTGGTGTCGCCCATCACTGGTGAACGCATCGCTCCTGACAAGGTGGATCAGCATCTCAAGATTAACATGCTCGATCCTCGTTGGCTCGAGACCAAGAAGAAACAAGAGAAAGAATCTACTAGTCAAGATAACGTGTTCGCTGCAGGTGATTCTGTGCGCTCTTCCCTGAAGTTACTGGCTGAAAGACGTACTGATATTTTCGGTGCTGGTGACGAGGAAACGATCATTGGTCGCAAGATTGGCGAAGAAGAAAAGAAAGAGCCCGAGAAAGTTACTTGGGACGGCCACACGGCCTCCATGGAGTCCGCTACGCGAGCTGCTCGAGCCAATATCTCCATCAATGAGCAAATTCGTCAGATTCATCAAGTAAAAGGACTCTTGCCTGACGAAGAGAAAGAAAAAATTGGCCCAAAGCCTAAAATATCTGATTCCAACAGTGGTCCAAAACCCCCACCGCCTCCTCCTCAAAAGCAGCCTCCTCTCCCGCCTCCACCCACTCCTCAACCTCCTCCCCCAGCCAATCCTCCACCTCCCCCACCCCAAGCTCGGCCTCAGCCACCGCCTCCTCCTGGTCCCCCGTCCGGGCCTCCTTCTGGAGGCGTCCAGAGGCCTCCTGTCCCTTCGACAGGAGCCAACATCGGCTCTGCTGGGGGAGGAATGCCGCCGATGAATACCATGGGCCCCATGCAAGGCAACCCTCAGGGAATGCAGCAACCCATGATGAGAATGCAGTTCGGTGGACCCATGCCTCCCATGATGCATCCCAACCCTGGAGTGATGATGGTTCCCAGACCTCCCGTCATGATGAGACAGGGCTTTATACCGGGTCCTGGCCCCATGGGCGGGTTCATGCAACAGCGCCCTGGACCTCCTATGGGTATGGGCGGCAACATGGGTCCCCCAGGGTCAGGAGCGCCCTCTAATGCTGGTGAGGATGACGATGATGGTCCGTCCGCGAAACGAGCCCGCACTGAGGAGAGTCTCATGCCAGAATCCGACTGGAGCAGGCGGTACCCAGGCATCGTGAAGTTCCGCGTCTCGATGCCTGAGGTGGCCGACAAGACCGAATGGCAACTGAACGGGCAGACGCTGCAGGCTGCTTTCAGCCTCGTCGAGAATGTGACGGCGCTGAAGTCTTTCATACATTCCCAGACAGGCGTGCCGCCCGCCAAACAGAAGCTCGTCAAAGAAGGCATGTTCTTCAAGGACTCCCTCACTCTTGCCTACTACAACATCGCTCCAAGCTGTCTGGTACACATGCAGCTCAAGGAACGAGGTGGTCGCAAGAAGTAAAAATTTCTCGTTACTTCAATAACTTGTGAAATTCTGAAGCGATGCGGCAGAGATTCCATTCCTTTTCGACACCGACACGGTCTACTGGAATTTACGTCAATTAGTGTGTGGCATCATACCGTGAAATTGAAATCATTTGCTCTAAGGGAGGCCTATTTCTATCTCCAACTTGACAAATCATTCTGAATGAAGAAATCATTCTATCATGGTGTAAGTAAATTCATAGTTGAAATTGACCCATTTCATTTTCCCGTCTGAAGTACGTTTTTCATGTTTGAGCACTCATTAGAGACCGAGAACATTAATTTGCTATGGAGAACACTACACTCTCTCAGTGCGTCCCATACATATGTTTGTAATATTAGTTTAAGATTCCCTAGCCACAGCAAATGCGATCTCAAGAGAATGAAAAGCATGGACTGCAAAAAAAGCTAATCTATACACAAGGTGCGTTCCCACGCACAATACCTTGTGTGTGCAGTAAGTTAAGAAGGAAGAGGGAGAAAAGACACAGATGAGAGCGAAAAAGGTATGAAAACTAGAAGAAACTTAATGAGCACGAAAGATTGACCTATCAATATCTGTGGTAACCTAATAGGACATGATCTCTCCTGGTACGCCAGTCCCCTTAGCACACAAGGGACAAACCACACTAACCTAAACATATTGCCTATCCTATGCTCCCTGAGGAGTACGCCTCGCGCTAACAAGTTGATGGCGTTGCTCGGAAGAGTTGGGAGGTTATACGTCGGGTGCAGAGCGATCACAAAGTTCTTTGACACACGTTCAGTTGGTGTGGCAGGGCTCAAAGAGTTGCGCCCACGTAGAACCAATTTCTAACAACTACCCACTCGTCATTGGACATCATCACTGTGGAAAGACATGGTTGAAGTTGAGTACAGGTCCAATTCCAAAAGTTCAATTTCTCAATGCCGATGTCGCCTGTGTAACTTGGTTTGCAGAAAGTTGATTTGGATTTTCAATCTTTTTGATAATAGAAGAAGACCTGATATAGATTTCGGCTAGACAGTTTGAAATCTTTCAGTTTAACTTGAACTTGTTTCTTTGAAAATTTCATACCTGCTGAAATAGTTGAAGTTTTAACTGTCTAGAAAATAAGATTAGGAAATGATGACTGAAATGTCCACTAACAAAAATTGATGAGAAACCGATTAAAGACATCAAATAATCACGCTATAATTAATAGTGAAAATTAGTACAAAAACCTACATTAAACCCATAAAAAACTCGTTGCAGATTGATGACTTCAAATTTTTATTGACAGCCTAATTAATGCAGATTTTGATGATGAGGTTCAAGTAAAAATCGGCAGAAGGAATAAAGCATGTTGCCAATTCTTATTTTCCGCAAAATGAACTTTGAAACATCACATTTAACACGAACATCGAAATTTTCCATTATTCTATTTCTGTTTCATATTACATAAAAAGCTCACAACACTTTACACACTTGTTAACGTAACGCCGACTGAGCTTTATAAGCTTTCAAAAATGTTTTTCTACATAAATAGCGAGAAAAAGTAAAGAATTATTTGATGCTAGCTTACCACAACAAAGGCGTTCCAAAAAGAGGAAGGCGCCGTTTAGTATCTTGTTTATGGAACGCGAAATCTACGCACAAAGTGCATAGAAACCGAAAGTTGAGAAAGAAGTTTAAAAAATATAATAAACGTAGAAGAACAAAGTAGTAGGTGCTGAAAAACAGGACAACAGTGAACCGAAAAACAAGATGGTCTGTAACATAACAAAAAACTTATTCTATTTCAACTAAAGGAAGGCCTACCTAACCTTTAGCTTGGAACCTCACATCCCCCTGGAAGAACTAATTCCAAAAGATACAATAGTTTTACCCCCTTAAAGGGGAGAGAAGTAAAACGCCACACTATTTGACAAACTATAATATCAACCTGCAGATACATCGGTGTTGGTCTGCCGGAGACAAAGGGGCCCGCAACTCGGACGCCACCTGCTCGCCTGAGTTGCCACGATTGATCAGTTGGTGTGAACTAAGCTGTTTGTTTTGACCTCCACCAAACGCACACACCTACAATTTATATCGTCTTGCAATTGAGCGCGTAGGAAATAATACACTTCAGCCGAAAGAAGATAATTATAATTAGAAGCTTGATACATGAATTCTCCTTAAATCAATTTAGTATGATCTAAGCGAATAAATAGAGAGGAAATGCAAGTCAATTCCAGATGACATAATTAGGATTTAGGTTCTCGATAGAACGAACACTGTCTTTTCCGTTTCTAAGCAACGATCATGAGTAATTCGTATGAGTGCTAAATATTAGCAACGATAGTAAATAATTCAACGAATATTTGATTCTCATGCTTCATAGCAGATGCACAACACTATGATATATAGGGAGACGCATTTCAGCAATTGCTTGGCTGACGAATATTATCCCGTATAAAGAGATAATTCTATACAAAAACAAATTCAAGTTAATTTAGTAGTCTTGCAATTTGATTTTTTCCTATGCGCTTGTTTTTGTTTGCCAGAATGCTGTTGTCGACTTTGGTATGCAAGCTCACTTCCTCGAATTGCTTGAACATTTTCAGCATCGTTTTGAATACCCCGAGAAACGCTCAACAAATTCCTGTCACCCGAGATATGAAGCTGGAACTCACGTGACGCATTATCGCTCTCAACACCCTGCCTTAGAGGGGAGTAATATTTCTCAGAAGGCTGCACAACAGCAGTCTGGTGGTTCAGTGTGAACCCTCCCACCAGAGACTCGTGAGTTACATCGGTCCTGGAAGAACCAATATTTCCATTCATCAAGTGAACTGCACCACCGCCACTGCTAACACTGTGTCCAGTACCTTCAATTGACATTTGCCGTTCCTCAGTGCCTGCATCCAAAGTCTGGGCATGCAACTCGGTCTCCAAAGCTTCACTTTGCAGACCATGGGATTGATTGTTGATCTTCAACTGAACCACAACTTCTTGATTAGGCAAGATATTTCCCGTAGATTCATTGACGATCAGATCATCCTCTCTGACCTCCTTAGTTTCAATTTTGACCTTGTGCACCTGCACCATATGGATAGCCAGTTCATCGGGCGAGGGGAAGTCGATGTAGCACATGTCGCACCGCCGTTTGCCCTTTCTCTCTAGTCGGGTCCCATTAGGAAACAGAACTCGTAGACAAAGCTCTGGGTTACGCAAGTGTCTTTTGAGTAGATACTGAAACTTGTAGCCTCGACCACACACGGTGCAAACGAATGGTTTGTCGTCTGAGTGCGACTTCAGGTGAACTTTCAGTCGTGAAAGAACCAGAAAAGATTTACCGCAGATATTACACACGTTCTTATGAGTTTCACTTTTCGGCATGTGGGCAATACGACGGTGTCTATTGACAGACGCATAGTTTTTGGCAGTGTAGTCACAATGATTGCATTTGTAGTTATGGCCTTCCGTGTGATTGACATCAATATGAATCAGCAGACGTGACCGGACGCGGAACCTCTCCTCACAGTACGGACACTTGATGTGCTTGTCAGTGTGATGGTAGCGAACGTGGTACGTGTACTGGTCGAAGGCTTCAAACTCCTTACCGCAATGATCACATACTTGTGGCTTGTGTTTAAAGCTCATGTGACTGTTCAACTTATTATTACACTCGAACAGCAATTTACATTCGGGGCAGGAGTATGGCGCACTTTTAATATGATTGAGATACGTCAATTCCGTCATGAACTGATACCTACAGTGAGCACACTGTTTAAAGAATGACTGAACTTGCCTGTAATCATCAGGATGTTGTACTTTGATATGAACATCCAATTCGTTAAAGCTAGGGAGACACAAGCCACACACCACACAAATGTTGGGGTTGGCCACCTTGTGGCAGTAGCGCATGTGTTTCTTGAATCCAGTGATGCGCTGGAACGTTCGCTTGCACTGGTCACACGTGAATCTCGAGTCGTGGCTCGCCATATGGCAGTGGTATTTGAACGCGCTTTTGTAAACTGCACCGCACGTACCGCAGGAGAACTGGTTTCGATGGACGCGCTTTCGGTGCTGGAGAAGCTCACTTCGTGAAGAGAATTGTACGGCGCATCTGTTACACCGCGTTTTTACAGCCGTGACCTTCCGATGAGTGGATGGCTGATGATCCTTCACCTCCGGGTCACTGTCCCAGGCTTCCACGCTCTCATAAATGTCAACGCCAGACCCATATTCTATCTGTAGTGCAGGTTGACAGCCATCGGTTTGATCTGTCACGTCGCACCTCTCGAAAAATCGAGTACCACATTCTCTTCCATCTTCTTCTAAAAGTGTGATCATTTCATTACTAGGGCATAGCTCTTCAGCTTCAGTCTTAATCCCATAGCGCTCAATGTCTGCATTGCTTGACGCTACTGTAACAGGGTAAAATCTCAATTTCCCCTTCTTAGGTCGTTTATCGTCATGAATTGGCTTTTTCCTTTTCTTTTTATAACAAAACTTACCAGTCGATATTGTAGCACCAGCCCTAGATGAAATTCCATTACCTCGTTTTAGAGTAGCCTTGCGATTTCCGAAACTGGACGAGATGGTAATGTTATTTGTGTTAAGTCTGCTATAGTGGTCAATAGAGCTATTATCATCAGAGGAAACCAGGTCATAGTTTTCTTGCTTGATGAGGGCAGTAGGTGCTGAGCCCCAAACTGTTGAATCTCGTTCATCGCAAATACTTAATTCGATGATTTGATCATCAATTCCATCAAATGATTCTAAAATTTCAGCAACAATTGACCTTTCTTCTGTAACTGGGGACCATCTGATGTCATCTGTAACAATAAAAAATCCTTGAAAATTCTGCCAACGAGAATATGAGTTGCAATGTCTATGGGCTTCAAATAAAAATACTGAAATTAACACTCATAGTATACGATGCGAGTAAAATTTTTGACAAAACATTTACATTACAAGAACATTATAAATTATTCACCCCTGAGGAAAGAGAAAACGATGAAGAAAGAGAAAACGATGAAGAAAGAGAAAACGATGAAGAAAGAGAAAACGAAGAGGAAAGATCGTGATCTTTATGCAGGTTAAGTATTCTTATTCACGCATTTACACCAAAGCAAGTGTGTTCGAATTTCAACTTCTGCTTACAGATAAGCAACAATTGTGCTATAACATACACAATGTTGAAATAATAGTAACATTTCCTAGCATTTCTCCTATCAGTGCGGTGGACATAATTTCAGCAGAATAAACTCCCAATACAAAAAATGAGTCTCTCTAGTTTATATTCTCCCCTCTACAAATTGTGAAGCAGATTGAAACAGCAACAAAAATGCCAGTTATTGATGATCGTAATTTTTTTTCCAGCTAAGGTCAAAATGTTATTGGATTAGATAAATGTATTACTATCAGAGGTACCTGCACTAGAATAGCTTGCTAAAAATAAATAAATGAAGCTGACCACACACACTGTTAGGTTTGACAGCCCACGATTTTAGACATATACCTACACTGATAAGTGAATTACTGACTTTCCAAAATTCTAATAAGTGAATTACTGACTTTCCAAAATTCTAATAACAGTTACAAGTCAATTCCAGCTGATTTGTTCTTTATCACACAAAAATTTATAATACTCATGAACAATCCAAAATCTGCATGAGTGAATAAAACTTCTTTGTGTGCTTGAGTCAAGCTGTTAATTGAGGGCACCATTCAGCCAAAAATCCGAAAAATTATCGATTTTTGTTTTTTCAGCCCATCTTTCAGAGAATTTTTTCACGAATCTAACGATATCATTGGCTCAAGCGTCCATTTACTGGTGAGTCAACTTTAGTCAAAAAAGGTTTAAAACTAATTTAAAAATTACAGAAAATTTGCTGAAAAATGGCTGTCCTGAAAACTTGCAGTTTTTGTCTTTTGAAGTAAATCTCCTTCTACACTTTTGAAAGTACGGGAATGGCAAATACATCAATACATCAATTTTTGGCTTGAAAAAAGCTAAAAATCAGTGGAATTGATTTTTTAAAATTATTATACAGGACAATAACAGAAAAAAATTAAAAAATTAATTTTTTGGAGACAAATTCCTAATATTCAACAAATCAAAATATAAAAAAAACTCTGCCAATCTTTAGATAGTATATTTAGCTATCTAGAAAACATGTTACCAGTTCTATAACTTCAAAATTGTTTATCTATTTTCTAAAATATCCATTTTTCAGTTCTTCCTTTTCCAATTTTCCAACATAATTTCAAAGAAACACACGAGTCACAAAATAATTGTTGCACCATTTTACACCTATGGTGAAAATTTAAGAAAAATCTGTCAAAAAATTATGGATTTTTTCCAGCTGAATGGCCTTTCCAACACGTTCACTGCTGCTGGTCGCACATGTGTGCGTGTATCGGTCACGTGTTAAGTAAGGTTGTAGGTAGTTAGCAGAGATTTAAAAACGATTTTACTGCGCGAAAAAAAATTGTATCTCTCCTAAGACGCGTGAGAATGTAAGAGCATGATAACATTTTACCTTGTTTGCTTGAAAGCGTACCCCTTTAGGACAATTTTCTTCAATATTAAACTTAGAGCAAAGAAATTTGATACACTGATAGGGAATGCAATTAGGAATCATTTGTCTTCCATGAAAAATTGCAATTTTCTATAAAGAAAACGAGATATTCATAGAAAACGAGATTTTTGGGGGTGGTATTCAAAATGCATCTCCACCTACAGTTTTTGAGCTACAGTGATGATTTTGGTATCATTGGATGCAGAAAACCGTGTGCATTTCAAAAACTTAAATGGAATTTTTCAAACTTATAGTTTGAAATGGAATAACATAAAAAATTCAAAGGCTAGTCTTCTATTTGTAAATTTTTGCACTTTATGACGTCATAACTTTTGATCTAAAATGGATTTTAAATTTCCATTTAAGTTTTTGAAATGCCCACGTTATTCCGCATCCAATGATTCTAAAATCAACACTATAGCTCAAAAACTGTAGGAGATGCATTTTGAAATCTCAAAGTGCATTGTTTACATTATAAGCAAAACAAAGAAACAAACAATTATAATTTAAAAATTTTTAAAAAATTTTTGTTCAAGTTAGACCTTTGAAATCATCATGGAGTAATACAGAGACATAGGAAATGACATAGCAACGTCACGCCGTGAAGAAACAGCCAAGGGGGGGACATGATAAAATACCACTTCCCCCTCCCCTCCCCCCCATTCTTCAAACCCCCCGTAGCGGGCGAACGAGCGAACGTACGAGTCTCATTTTTTCACAGGATGTACCTGACATCTTACCCTTCTTATGGCAGCTAAAAATCAATATCTCTAGAAAATTCGACATTCTGGGGGTACGCTCCCCTTAAATCTCTTCCACAAATAATTGAAATGCTGTTCATTCATACCTATATGTAAATGAGAAATTTGCCTAGTGGTAAATTGGGAGTGAATGTGTCAACTCCTTTACTACCATTGCATCAACACATATTAACTAAATTTCCTCAATACCATTGGAATATATGGCATGACAGAAGACAAGGGAAATGGTTTACCACAAACTATTTTGAGAGCCTCCTACTAAATACCCTGGAATTATTCTCTACAATTTTCTGATATTAGAGACACAGTGGAAAATCTCACAGCATTAACATGTTCAGTAGCAAAGGAGCTAAACCCTATGAACTATTGCCAGGATTGACTGCTTCTCACCAACAAGGATTTTCTGAAACACAAGTTTTGCCACTGTTGGTACCAGTAGTAACCTTACTTAGCCAACACAGTGCCCACAATGAATTTTTGTAAATATTGATTTGCTATAACATCTTGTAAAATCAATACTAATATTGTTACATTTTTTATCTTGAATCAAACACAAAAATCATCCACTTTTTTATAAGTTTTCACTCCCACTCAAATTATTTCTGCAAACTATCAATGTTTGCAGAAACTATCAAACTATCAAGGACCTTTACTTCTGATTATTTCAAATATTTCTCAAATACCTCCTACTTATGCATCAAGAAGCCTAAAAAAATAACTTTGGCTAAAACTTGAAGAGAATTGCAAAATAACAGATCTCACCCATGGTCATCACAGTTTGCAAAGCACAGCATTTGTAGTGGCAACTCAAAGCTGCAGTGTTGTGATTTGCATCTCCATCCAGCAGAATGAATCCCAATGTTCTGTTTTGTTACTCTGAAAAGGACAAAATATTTGCATTTAAAGACTTGACTTTTTGATTAAATATCCATGTGTTACAGAATTTTTTTTGGGGTTACAAGCAAAAATTACTTGAATTTTTTTTTTTTTTAATTTTTTATAAATTATCACGTTAGAACTACGCTGGCAAAGAACAAAAAGACCATTTATCTGGATCTTTCATAATATATTTTAAAGGACAATACTGTTTACCATATGTTATTGTCAAAATAATAGATTAAAATAACTAATTTTTTTACTAATTAAATTTATTATTAGATGCTAAATTATATAAATATTGGCATACATGGCCTATCAAAAATGATGGGATTCAATGTTTTCCCTAAATAACATTTTCAGATGTGGATGACAAACCGATATATTTATCCTAATTGTAACCTGTGATAAAAATATTCTTGGATGCTTGTGCCACGGTAGAGGAAACAAGATAGGTACAAACCAGTCTTTTTTTCGTTGTTGGTATGGTTTTGCTGATGTCACGGCAACGAACAAATAGCAGCCCTCATATTGCATCTGGTAGCACTGCTACCCCCAAAGTTGAATCTACTATTGGCCTTACAACATTACGTTTTGGTGACCTCATAAAGGTTGTTTGAAATTAAACCTTTCTATTGGCTAGCCAAACAAGAGATGTATTTTCTCCCATAGAAATGGCCCTACCTTGATTCTTCTACCGAGGCTTGTGCACTGGTGAAACTTGTATCATAGATACGGTCATTAGGTATCCTTATGAGCATGACTGAGAGAGGAAGCAGACTAAATTCAGCATAGGAGTAATTTAGCTGTATAATATACGACCAAGTAAATAAAGTTTGAGATAAATTTATGTTTCTAACATGCACATTATGCAACAGAATATAATTCAAGTTGTCAATCACTAAAAAAAAACATTTTTACACATGCAGATAAGTAGTTTACTTACATCAATTTATCTCCAGGCTGTTAAGGCTTAGCTGATCCCTCCAGCAACACACAGGAATATGATAAATGAGTATTCTTTCTTGATTTCTTAGCCAAAATATACAGTACCAGATCTGCAAGGAACAGAAGCTTGTTGGAGCTAGTCAGATCATGAATATGCATTATGCAGCATAGTTACATCTCAAATTCTCAAAAAATGCTTTTCTGTTAAAAATATAATTTGGCCTTATAATACTTTTCATCTCATGTATAAAATATTTATTTAAATATCATTAGTTAAATTAGACTTGCACAATTTTATTCAAAATTTCAATTTTTCTCATTTTATACCCCAATGGGATCTTAAGGATAAATGATAGCTACAATAGATCTACTCTGAATTTAATAGAGCACTTAAAAATATTAAATGTCAATATCATAAGCAATAAAGTGATTTGAACAATGCAATCATCAATACAGTGTGTTGTAACAACACTGGCTATCCAACAGATTGAACTCGTTTGTATGAAATGCATCAGAAAACCAAAACTGCTAAAGATTCATCAAAATTGGATGAATTTCACTCTATTGATATGACAAACATTCTATTATTCGAGTACTTAATTAAATGAAGAGTAAATAATGTTGTGTGTGATTTTGATTACAGTAATAAAGTTTTCTTAAAGACGTCAATATTTGTAAGTAAAGATGTCACATTTGATAACATTTCAGGGTCAGTGCCTCACTCTTCCTAATCACAGCAACATGTTAGGAGTAATTAACATTTAACAATGAAAAAACACAGAATTGAGAATACTGGTCTTGTATAATTTTGGTTCATCAAATACACAAATAACACTAATATCGAAATTGGCTTACATTTTATGAGTTTCTTCAATATTTATGAATAGCGTAAATCGCTATGGGAACACTATTGCACGAAAGCAGTTAACAAACTGTGCTTTTATACACGTCGCCTGTGGCTTGTGGTGGACGTCCGGAGCATCTCATGGGATCATCCAGTAAAATCTGCTTGCATGGAAACCAGGGATGGAAACTGACCACTTTACTTTGCAACGCTGTTCTATAATGTCCCGATGAAATCGCTCTCCTTGTTTGTCACTGAAAGGCTTGCGATTTGCTTAGAAAACATCAGAGTGCGAACGTATGAAGTACAGTTATACTGAAAGGTTGCATCTAATTTTTTCATAGGCAGAAAACTATAAATTCTTCTTTTGGGTCTTAGAAATTTTCAGCACGAAAGGTGCCCAAGAATTATGTACAACATTTCGGAAACATTGCCAAGCATGTAGTTCATTTTTTCTTCTTCTTCAGGGAGAATCTTGAAAGTCAGTGGATTTCTTCAGCAGAAGTCCGTGAAACCTGACAGCTTGTATGGGATGTAGCTCATTAGGATTGAGAAGTGATTCATACTGTTTGTCTCCCATAAGCCTGAATATCTGGGACCTATGCTCGTAAATCTATACCCTACTTGGGCGAAGGAAACTTTTAGCCTTAAGTATTCAAATATACGGACATTTTTGTTAAGAGCCTTCGCAAATTGCTTCCAAAGTTTAAGGTTTATGTACGACAACGCTAGGAAAATAATATTAGGGTTCCCAGAGGTTCGTATGAAACCTTTTTAGTCCCAGGCATCGAAGATGTTCGTACAGATCGTTGTCTGTTTGCAATGGGCATGCTTCGCATGGCTATTCCACTTGCATAATAGCAACAGGACTTTGAATGCCCACCATGTACTGCTAAAAAAATAGCTATTAGCTTGAAATTATCACATACTTAACACTTATGATTACCGTAGCCGAACGTCTAAGAACGCTCTCTCTGCGGGAAGGTGTCGGTAATTCGCATCCCGGTAGTGCCGCCCGGTGATTTCTCCCCGTTGGGAAAGGGGAAAACTCAGGCACAATTCCCCACTCCACTCAGGTGTCGGAAATGGGTAACGGCTTGACCGGAGGTAACCATCATTGCTTCCTAGTGTTAGTTATAACATAACGCATTCGAAAAACCAATGAACAAGATGAAATGTACCAGGCATGATTGATTGAAATAAAGCATTCTATGATTGTAGTTTATATAATTCAGAAGGCGTTGACTTTCTTTACCTTGGGCTGTATTAACAAGTTTTGATAATAATTTATCAGTACCGTTATCCAATAGCATATCGTTCAGGCTAGCTTCTGAAGCGTCTTTAAAAATCTTTAATAGTCTGCTATGAACGTAATTTTTAGTTCAAGGGTCAACCCTTCAGCGCCCTCATATAATATCAAGTCATCGTCACAAATGAAAAGTGAAGAAAGTTCTGACGGTCACGAAGTGTAGATATTTTAACTTTGTCTTCCAGAAGTGCCACTGTTACAATCTGGATGCTAAGAGTTCAGTTTTCTTGTACCATCACTGCTTTCATATCTTGTACCATCACTGAGCTGAACAGCAATTTTGATGTTCTTAGTTTCACCGAAAGTTGGCTAGATCTAAAGACCTGATTCAAATTCAAAACTATTATAGCCATCATTCACTCCGTAATACCAAACGTGGCGGTGGCATCAGTACGTATATGTCTAAACACATATCTTCCAAAATCATTTTAAATGCAACCATGAATCGTGAACATATTGAGACTCTATTTATAGAACTAACGAAAAATGGTAAACGGATCATACTTGGGACTGTATATAGGCCCCCAACAGCTTGAAACGTCTCTTTCCTGAACGAGCTTCAGAGCATAATATCTCAGTTTAACAAATCTCTATACAATGACATAATAATCTGCGAGGATTTCATCTACGATCTTCTACAATATGAGAGCTGTGAACAAATTTCAAACTTCATGAATATTTTTCTGTCTAACTCCTTCCTTCCAATCATCACGAAACCTACACGTGTTACATCCGAATCTGCTACGTTACTCGATAATATTTTTATGTTAGATCCTACTGAGTTTCTCACAGGAAAAATGATTTCTGGCTTATTTGACCATTTCCCGGTGTTTCTCATCAAGAAAAACGTCTATAGTCCTTGTACCAGCCCACAGGCTGAGACTTTTTCATATCGTTGTGTGAACGAACATAACTTAGAAACAATGCAAAATGTTCTAGAAGAATTAATGCCATCATTAGCCATTCATGAACTGGACAATAATGCGATTAACATTGATGAAGCAATCATAAATCTAACTGAAATTATAACGACCGCATACAACCAGTGTTGTCCAATCATCACCCGCACAATTACGCCGAAAAATAGACAAAAACCCTGGATTACTGAAGATATCGTGATCAACATAAAGAAACGTCAAGCGTACCTAGCCTTACTATACGAAGGACGAATATCTAGTTTCGTTTAACAGATTCAGGAATCATGTGACAAATCAAATACGGACATCGAAACAAAACTACTTTACGCGTAAATTTACTGAACACAAAACTGATATTAAAAAAACTTGGCGCCTGCTTAATTCATGCTATAAACCGAATAATAATGCCACAAAAACAATTGAGTCTATCGTTCACGAAAATGTACACTATCACGAGAAAAAAGATATTGCGACAGTATTTAACGACTTTTTCATAAACATAGGGAAACATATGGCTGATAGTGTCGTTAGTGAACCTACAGACCACTTGCAATTCATGGACCGTGTCCGTGAACACAATTCTTTCTTTTTCACGCCAACTAATCCCGCCGATGTAATTACGTGCATAAACGACTTGGAAAATAAATCAAGTGGATTAAAAACATTCTCGACTAAAGTTCTTAAGGCTATGGCTGATAAAATAGCACCGTGCAAATCTAATGTTATCAACCAATCACTAGTCCAAGGTATCTTCCCCAACTCTCTCAAAATTACCAGAGTGACCCCTATTTTTAAAAATGGTGATTAAAATTGCATTAATAATTATAGACCAATCTCTGTACTACCAGTCCTTAGCAAAAATATTCTAAAAAATTGTGTACAAAAAAGTGTATTCGCATTTTGAACAGAAATCTTTTCTCTACCACAAACAAACGGTTTTCGTTCTAAAAAATCGACGACACAAGCTGTATTAAATCATTTACAATACCTCTACTCTAATATAGATGAAGGAAAGCTTGTTTTCTCCGTATTTCTTGACTTTCGAAAAGCATTCGACTGTGTGGACCACAACGTATTGCTCTCGAAACTAAACTGTTATGGCATACGAGGGGTTGCTCATGATTGGTTCAGATCATACCTAGCAAATCGGAAGCAATACGTTGTCATTGACGACGCAAAATCAGACCCACAGACAATTAGCCATGGAGTTCAACAAGGATCTGTTCTTGGGCCTCTCCTATTTCTGATTTTTATCAATGACATTATTAAATCTACATCATTTTTCAAATTCATACTTTTTGCCGATGACAGTGCGCTTTCTTCGGTCCTTCCTAACCAAAATCCAGCTGCGATTGCGGAAAGTATAAATAATGAACTCCATGAGGTTTCATTGTGGCTAAAAGCTAATAAAATAAGCCTTAATATCGATAAAACAAAATATATTACATTCTCATATAAGAAAAATATATCTCTCCCACGCATTAAAATTGGCGATGGTGAAATCGAAGAAACCAACTCATGTAAGTTTCTTGGAATCATAATAGATAAACATCTAACCTTCAAAGAGCACATCGCTCATATTAGTTCTGAATTATCAAAA
>JACJUY010005539.1:0-18442 GCA_014220935.1 Platorchestia sp. MABIK | reverse complement strand
CTCGGGAAAAAAAATTATCGGATAACCGATAACCCGAAATCGTTATCGCGATAATTTATCGCGATAACGCCCAGCTATGCTTATACAGTTGTATGTAAATATATATTGTACATTTTGTTAAATGTACCCCTAGGGGTACATGTATCCCCCGTTGAGAAGCCTTGTACTAGAGAATTCTTCGGAATTCCTTAATTATTAATTGACACGAAAAATAAAAGCAAAAAAAGTCTCACCGAAGCCGATTGAAACCACTTCGGAAATGATTTTCAAGTAGTAAGAAAAGGTTACCTTAAAAATTAATTTATCAATAACATCGTGCAACACGCACATCTAAAAACATGTAAACAGTTTTAAATCTGATTGATCGCATAAAATTGACTTGTACTTCCCATAGATAACACAGAAATGAAGTCGTAATTCTGATAAATGACATCAAAACAAGTTTAAATTCTCATATATCCATGTTTCTATTTCTATTTTTTACGTGAAAACAATTCGGTTACTTAATTTTATTGCACTTGCGAAATGATTCAAAAATAGATATCACTACGCTATAGAGGGCGTTTCTGTGAATACGAAAAATGAGAAATACAATTAGACAAATGAAATAAAGTGTAATTTGAGCATATGAATCGTGGAAAAATTATCTTTCTGTCTGTGTGTTGAACAAGCTATGAATTTTCATTTTAAGTATATGTTTATTTACGCGTTTCTGTCAAAATTTTGTAGATATTTGCTACTCATAAGTGATTTCCGGCGTTCACTGTATCTCCATTTTTTCCCATGTACACATGTCCGCATGATGTTGCAGAGAATACCGACAGGAAATTTGAAATATAGTGTATTTTTCTGTCGTTGTTCCTTGACCGTAACTGGAGTTTTCATAAAATTTCTGTTAGGAAATTAAAAACCATTTCATTTTTACGTTTTTCGAAGTCTTTTACTTATTTTTTCTTCAGGTTATTTTTTACAATTACATTGAGCTTGACTGTCATTTTAGATGTAGCAAGAGCAAGATTGTTTTTTAAGTTTATTATTGTTTTTCTTATATTCATTTTCAATACGTATATATATGAACATGTTTGTGCAAGTGGGTGCGTGTTTGTGTGTGTGTGCTCACGGATACATGTATGTCTATGAGTGTGTGTGCACATGTACATGTTCATATATATATATGCATAAATATATATATGTATGCATATGCATGTATATGTTTCTATTTCTTTTTTTTTGCGTAAGAGCAAAACCTCAAGATACTTTACATTTTACCTAAAGCTCTGCGATCAGTTGACACTGAACCATATTTCAGAAATAAATATCTTTAGTGCATTTGCTTAATGGTTCAAAAATAGATCTATCACTATCCCAGAGGGCGTTTCTGTGAATAGAAAAACTGAAAAATATATACAGACAAATGAAATAAAGTGCTCGTGAAAAAAATTATCTCTCGCTCCGTATGCTGAACAAGCCATGAATTTCATTTGCGTGCAAGTTTGTTTACGCGTTTCTAGATGTGCGTGTTGTGTTGCCTGATGTTCTTTATAAATTACTTTGTGACTAACTTTTTCTCAATACTTGATAGTCATTTACGACGGTGTTTCAATCTGCTTCGGTATAGCGTTTTTGGCTTTCCTTACTTCGGTTCAACTAATAAATTAGGAATTCCGATAAATTTTCTAGTAGTATTTAAATTATTTATAAGTTGTCAGCCATCTCTTGGGATTTAAAATATCCAAGAAATGATATTTTTGATTTACCTAGCCCTTGACAGCTAGGGTTAATCTATTTGCACGCCACGTATGGTTGGTCTATTAGAACGCCTCGTTGGTTTATCTATATTTGTACACCTCGAATAGTTTGTCTATTTGTACACCCCGTATGGTTTGTCTATTAGTAGATCACGTATAGTTTGTTTAATAGTACTCCTCGTGTGGTACGTTTGAAATTTTTAGACGCCAATATGCTGGCATGTATCTCAGGTGTCAACTCTTTTGGAAATAAACGTTTTTTCTTTATTTCTTTTCTTTCTTTTATGACAAGTTCGATAGCTGATTTACAAGAAGCACGAGTCAATCCTGAAAGTCTTCTATAGAAGCTGAAATCGTGTTATGACCAAAATGGCGTTAAACTTTCGAAAATAAAACGCAATACATGATTTTTAATCAAAGAAAGTGATCGAACAATTCCTAAGCCTCATGTTGACGTCAGAGTAAAAAATCTTGGTGCATGGTTTGACAAAAACATCACTTACAAAACTTAAGTGGAAACAATATGCAACAAAATTAACGAAATCTAAATTTTTTATCGATTAAAGAACACACTGGACGAAAAAGCTAGATTATTGGTCCAGTGTGTAGTAATATCAAATTTGGTTTATTACTATCTAGGCTCATACAACCACTCTCCTGCAAAACGATCATGCAACTCCTCTTCTAATTAAGAAAGCTCAGCTGGACCCAATACTAGAAAGATTTCACATTTATAAAACTCGATAAGTGTTCTGGTCTCACTACCTTTCTCAGAGTAATGCAGACGTTTAAAAATATTTTGCCGTCAATATTCCAAGCAAAAAATCAAATCGAAGGAATGATGTTTAAAGTTAGTTACCGTTCATCTAACATGGGACAAAGAGCTCTCTCTTCTGTTTCTGGAGCTCTATTGTGGAATGAGTTTCCCTAGTATATAAAAACCCTAAAATTGGAAAAGATTATTATATCAAAAGATTATTTTTAAGATTATTTTCCAGACGCGCATGAGCGGGGTGTACATGGGAAGCTGTCTTTTCTGAATGTTTTAGTTGAGGCTTCACTGGGTACTTTTCTGAAATCCGTGCATACTCTCATACACTGAGAAAAAATATAGGGTCATTTTGACACACCTAAGTGTGTCATACGTTTGTCGCAAAACCGGCACACAATTGTGTGTCCTGGAGGCGCCATGATACACTTTAGTGTGTAACATGACACACTTAGGGCAGTCATGACACACTTAGGGGAAATCTACGGAACCTAAAACCTAGATTTAACTTACTCCTTCCATACCCCTCTGTCTTGCCTGTGGATTATGAAAAATGAGTATTTACAGAATTAATGACTCATTCGAGGCTTATGTTGTACCACACATTGACCATTAAATTTCAAATTATCACAATATTTCCAAAGAAAAAAATTGCACTACTTATGAAGTCACCGTATTCTGTAATTTTACAGAGAAGATATAAAATATTTCATACCGTGTGTAGAGAAACTTCACGTATTTATTCAAAGTATAACAGTTTAATAGAAATCTGCAAATAAATTGAGAGCGTCTCATTTCATACCGTCGTGTAAAGAAACTTTCCGAATTTATGCAGAGTTGAACAGAATAATTGAAATCTGAACCTGCAAATAAACTGAGAGCGTCTACAAGATCTTCCTCACAACAGCATTAAATGTATTCTAACATGACATATGAATTCGAATAATTGTGACGGTTTCAAAGCCTTAACGCTTATCGAATGAAGAAAGCCCTGATTTCAAGCTAAATTACCTTTTCTTATAACTAAAACTTTTTTGACGCATTAAAAATAGGCTTCAGCACAACCACATCTCACATTCATTCGTTCAAATAAAAACAGCATCAGTTCAGTTCACTCATTTTATTCAACACTGAAATGACACATTTTCCCTGTATTTAATTCTCGGAATATTAATAGTTGGATTCAAAGCATAAAAAAGGTGGACACAAATTCAGTACTGAATGTTCATCTACTTAGAACTGGAAGTGATCAAAATTATTCTACGTTTGTGAGCACATTTCCACAATCAGAGCACAATCAAGATATATTCTATCAATCAGAATCAATTTTATTTCCCACTTTCAGTTTCATTTAACTTGGAAAGTAAAGGTCTCACGGTTCAGCACAAGAACTCTTCATTTTGAAATGAAAAAATGTCGACACCTGTTATCCCGCACAAATGAAATTCTAATTTATCACAAATCCTTAGAAATTGTAACTCTCATTTTATACACGCATAAAATAAAAAATTTATTTATAAAAAAAATATTTTAACCTGTGTGCACATTTCTATGTAAACCTAGAAACATTCAAACGGACGAAAATAATTAAGTTCTGCGTTAAGTTTCATAATTACGTTCTCGTAAAATTAGGATTGTCTTTCGCTGTGATGAAAATAATTTCATTTGGAAAAAGAAAACAAATTTTCAAACACTTGTCTCGCGCAAATGAAATCCTGGTTTATCTCTATACAGGAAGGTTTCATTTTAAGTCAAGAAAGAACCTAAAAATGCTTATTTAGTTTTACACTTTTAAACAAGTAACAAAATGAAGGTGAAGAATAAAATATTCAAAGAATTGTTTGAACGTTCACAAATAAATCCAGGTACTTGCGAAAACACGAAAAATATTTTATTCTTCACTTTTGAGGTCCATAAATAACGAGTTCTC
Source organism: Platorchestia sp. MABIK (assembly GCA_014220935.1). Classification (NCBI taxonomy): domain Eukaryota; kingdom Metazoa; phylum Arthropoda; class Malacostraca; order Amphipoda; family Talitridae; genus Platorchestia; species Platorchestia sp. MABIK. The sequence goes on along the minus strand of JACJUY010005539.1, from coordinate 13,995 downwards.
GCATAGTTAGAGGAAGTCTTACGCTGCAATAGAGAAAATATTTTCTGAAGTTATATCAGCCAAAAGAATTCTACCATAATTATCGCACATAAGAATTCTCATTAAATAACTAAGGCAAAATAGTTTAATAACACCATTTTTATACACGACAAAATAGAACATTACATATTACTAATCGCAGCTCAATGCCATGGACGCTATATAATCAAATAATTCTAGTAACTTCAATTTTTTTTATAAATCTACGCACTTTTCTACAAAAATCAGAGAATATTGGAGTAGATGAAATTGTATCTTAGTTAATTCTATTTTACAAAAAGTGAAGGTCTCATCCAACGCTAGGAAACATTCTCTCTATTCTGAAACTGTGGAATGATTTTTTAACATTTATCATCTGAAATTTTCGTTCACATATTACTACGCCAATACAATGTGAGAGTTTCATTTTCACTCGAGGAAATTTTCAGCAATATTTATTTCAAAGTAGTGTACTGTAAGGTTTGTACGTTTGTGATTCAGATCACAGCTCAAGTTAATTGCTAATGTGAAGAAAAATAAAATGGAAAATACAATTAATCAACATTTACATGCATATTTCTTCATGAAATCAGAAATGTTCAGAGAAATAAAACTTCTGAAAAAAATCCATTTTTTAGTAAAATTACGAAAAAAACACGTGAGTCCAAAATAAATTATTGCATTATTTCACACCTATGGTGAAAATTTAACATAAATCCGTCAGAAAATTATGAACTTTTTTGAGACTCTCCTTAAGCGAGAGAGGATGGAATACATTCTTTGTTGCAGTATATCACTCCTATACTTTTGGACCCTGAAATGAAAATTGCGGAATACCCAGCGATTGCAGGACCCCGAATTACGCAAGTAGGTCAATTTTAAAAATTGGTCTTGCAATTATCATATTCTCCGTGGTTGGTGCATACGTGCTATTGTATACTCGTTTGTGTGTACGCGCACATGTGTGTGTATGATAAGACCCTGAAGGAGATAAAACTATTGCATCAAATTAGCGCTTCCTACACTCCATATTAACCAGTGCCTTCCTCTCTTTGGAGCACCTTTGTTGTGGCTAGGGAACTTAAACTAACTTTATCTACCTATGCCCTATAATTTACTTCTAACTGCTGAGCAGTCAGCATTTTGCGTTATTTACACGATCAAATGTGGATATCGACTCTGTATCATAAACATCTGTGCGCAAGCTTGAAGCACATGGACCAGTAAAAGTATTCGGATTTGTTGTGCGGATCATGGCATTTTCTTAACGTGTGATATATTTAGTTTTGTTACTGATGTTTTTTTCTAACAGCTCAGTGCAAATTAATAAGGATAAGATATTTTTTATCCTCTTCCTCCACAAACGTGGTAATTAAATGACTTATTATAGTTTTTCATTAAAAAAAATTTATTTAAAGACATTTATAAAACGAGTGTGTTCGTTCACAGTTTATGTATCAGTTGTCCGAAATATTTTTATTATTATTTCACTCTCAACCCGTAATGGAAAAAGAACCAAAACGATAAAATAATTTTTTTATTTGTTTGCGTATTTAGGATCCCTGGATAAATACGTCACGCGTCAGCGCCATAAAAAAAAACCTTTTTATCATTAGCAATTTCGCCACAAGTCTTTTAACAGGTTAGGATACAAAATCATTTTTGATCTTGCTTGTTGTAACTCAACAACACAAAAAAAGCGTGTTAACTTATGTTTTATTTAGCCTTGTGTGTAAGGCAAAATCACATAATGCTCAAGTTTTTTATTTGTATGTGCTACAAATTGTCATTGTTGATCGTGAATCTGAAGCATATCCTTGCATTCCTACTTAGTTGAGTATGAAATCTTGCTAATAAAGCCAGTCATACTTTTTTCTTTGAGGATCAGAGGAAATTTCATTTAAATTATGCTGAAACCTACGTGCAGCAACTATGAAATGCTGAGATTATGTTGTTAACAGCTATAGCACGCAATATTTAGCTTCATCAAAAATGTTTCAAAGAACACATTTAGGTATAAAAATTACCATATTTCACTCTTTTCAGAATGATGTGAACTACATTACACTTAAAAGGGGAAAATATTTGATAAAATATCATTATTAAAATTTAAAGTTTTAATGGAATCATTTCATGATGAACAATATAAATGTCTGCTCAAAGCTAAATTATGTTTGGAAAATATTTTGTTAATCATCTTCCACATTCCCAACTTTCACTAACAAACAGCCTCATAACATTTAAACTTGACATATAAAAAATATCCAGTAACAATATTCTCACGCAAAAAGTAACATAACTTCCTTAGTGCTCTATTAGAAATTCCATTCTCAGCCTTGAACTAACGGTTTTGCAGTTCTACACACAAACTGGCTCTACCCACATTTAACACCAAAAAATGCATGCTTCTAAGGTAAAATTAAATTTCCTTTCTTAAAAATTGTGAACAAGCAATTATCACACACGAGAAGCACACAAACCACCGTCAAAGGTACTGAACTGTTTTTCAAAACATCTGAGGCCCAAGGATTACGGGCAGCCGCCGCGGCACACATAGTCATTTTCGCCGTCGTCTGTAACTGGCGGATGTTGGGTTGGGCTAATGTCTGACGTACGACACATAGCATCATTGAATGAGTAATTTATCGAATCCTCAAACTTCTTTAACCAACTGTTTTTCCGAAGGCACCAGCCTTTGGAAATCAGTCTCCTCAGCGCATATAAATTATACTGAAGCTATCAATAGGTATGGAAACAACAAATCTAGTCGGATGCAATATAGTGATTAAATGTTTCCAATCTGTCATACGCTCACTCCAACAGATGCACCAATATTTTTTTGCAAAATAAAAACATACACAATGTTATTATCAATTAAAAGCATTAGAATAACAGACATGTTGAAAAAATGGCCTTTGTATGAGTACAAACAAAATAAAAGATGAATACATATCTTACAGGTATAAACAACTAAAAGAAGTGAATCGTCATAAGCCATATTTGTATTCCACGAGGAATCAGAGAACTAAATCAAGCAATTTACTGAAATACAATCTCAATAATGATGGAATACCTTTTCCTTGAGCACCTACCAGCATATTTTGAGCTTTCTCTTCTGTGCTTAATGATGAGTTTGATGATCAACCGAATGAACGAATTGTAATACATTGTACGTCAACTTTAATTTAATCGAAATGCCTATTGATCGGCTTTTCCGGATGAATGATATATTTGTATACCATATTTGTTTATGATTGGTCCCGATTTTTTTTACAGCTTCCAACGACTAGATTCTGTGCTAAATAAAAATGTAAGCTATCTTTTGCAAATAGTGTTCATTTTTGCTATATATTTTACGAAAACTAAGGTTTCATAATTCAGGACAAACAAAAGATAACGTCAAATAACCCGAAAAATTCATGATTCTTTGATATTCTGAGCTCAGAACAAATTAGACGTGAGCAATCCAGACCAGAGACAGGACCAGAGACCTGACCAGAGACCGGACCAAAGGCCTGACCAGAGGCCTGACCAGAGGCCTGACCAGAGACCTGACTAGAGACCTGACCAGAGACCTGACCAGAGACCTGACCAGAGACCGGACCAGAGACCGGACCAGAGATCGGACAAGAGACCGGACCAGAGACCGGACCAGAGACCGGACCAGAAACCGGACCAGAGACCGAAACGGGAATAATCAGACCAATTTAGATTTGAGTAGATTAGATTAGATGTTTAAGCCTCCTTAACCGCAATACAGGCGTTCCAAAGAGAGGAAAGAGGAATGCATTAATTAGGATGAACTTAAAGGGATGCCAAATCTATGCCCAAGTCATATGGAAATGGGAATTTGAGAAAGAAGTTCATGAAACCAGATAACAAGTGAAGAGGAAAGTTGTGGGTACTGAAAAACTGCTTAGTAGTAACCGAAAAAAATTGACGCGTAACCAAACAAAAACTCTATCTTATTTCAACTGAAGGAAGGCCTATCTAACTTTTTGCTCGGGACCTCACATATCACCCCGAGATCCCTAATTCTCATACATACAACAGGTGCATTCCCCTGATGGGTTTAAAATTCTTCCGTTTTCACAATTCTAAGTTGGAAGAAGTGAAACTTTCACAAAATTAGTAAAAATTCAATAATTACCACATTTGAACTCAATGTGGTGATTAAAAAAGATTAGTTGGCATGGATTAGAGAAAGAAACTCAGCAACGATAACCTTGGCAACGTTCTATCGGTGGAAGCTGGTCGACGTTCTCGGTCAACTTGAAAGTGTGTCATGGTGACACACTTAAGTGTGTTATTTTGACACATCCAGGTGTGTCAAGATTTCTATGAGTGTACTGGTGAAAAAATAAACTATGTGATGCGCTGCAAGTGTAAAAAGGTGACGTTATTCATACTTTACTAAACAGAGCTTATAAAGTGTGCAACAACTGAATTGTTTTTCAATCAGAAATGTTACGAATTAAACGGTTGCTTGTTAAAAACCATTTCCCCAGTACTCTCACTGATAACAGTATTAGTAGATTTAGGATCCTAGTCTAAAACTGAGACCATAATTTGGGACTTAAAACACGGCATGTAAATTTATTTTTATGAAAATTAAATGCAATATAATAACAAAATGGTTATAAAATCCGGAAGCGTGTGAGAGCTCTCTCCATAATTCCGTCGAGCTACCCGATCAATTTGCCAATGTCACACTACAGATCGGTCATCACGTGACGCCGCCTTAAAGAGGCCCATTCATGACACATGCCGCCAACTCCAACTCAGTGCGCAAACCCCAACTCATGCCAATTTGCGTCGTGAGTGGGTACGCTCACGCTCCAACTCAAGCCCAATCTCTAGGCATGAGTTGGAGTTGGAGCTGATCTGATTTTCTCGATGTTTTGTGGCCGGAGCTTATGGTTTGTGCTGCCGACTGACCCGTGAGTGAGCTCAAAATGCCTAACTTGTCATTTCGCTCGTGTTTTGCGCTTTCATTCTGATTGACTAATACTGCTTATGTAGAATGAGCTTTAACACCTGTTTGTCACATTTGATACATATTAGATTTTTAAAGGAAAAGTATTAACCAGTAAATGGCAACCATTATAAATTGAGCGGTAGAGCTACTGGTGAGATAACGGTATCTTCTTTAGCAACATTAATCAGTAAAATGGATTCTCAAGCGTTCCTCAAAGGGTTAAGAAGGTTTATCAAAGCTACCCTTGCCTCTGGTGTGCTAAAAGTGTGCAATATCTGAATAAACAATTAAAAAACCCAGTGTTGCCGCAATTCTTAATTTTGACGTAGTTTAAGAAGTACAACACCTGTGTCCGTGATAAGCACGGATTATTTGATCGTTTTTTCTTGCTAGAGTAACTTGTAAGATTGTGCCTACATTTTGTGATTATTAGATTGGTTCATTGACTGTTGTATTTGATTTAAACTGTGACTTTGAATGTTCTATAATGATTTATGTTTGATTTTTACGAGTGTAGGAACCAAGTTGATGGTATTAGTTTACTCATATATATTTACTTTATTTGCAGAACGAGACTCGTATTATTTTCAACCTGTAGCCATTCTGTAGTCATCTCTGAAACTAGTGTAGCCATTCCGTAGCCGTTCATTGTAACCGCTATAGCTACCGTAGCCATTTTTTCATTGCGCTACCAATTACTGTTACCTGTTCCAGTGTGATGTCGACCAACAGAAAACAAAACTGTGAATTAAATGACTGTTGTTTCAACCTGAATGTGCTCTTGTTGATTTTGTGTTCAGTAAAGACGATGGTAAAGAATAACTAAGGCCAGTGATGCCAAGCGAAGGTGTGTGGCGCCTTCACCCAGCTTATGAAGTGTTCCAAGTTAATCTGCGAATTTATGGTCATTGGGAGATTCATTTAAGAAGCGAAACTATTGTAAACGCGTATTTCCCCCTCATGAGACTTGAAGTGTCTGAAAGAAGTCGCAGTACGCATTTTAAAGTGCGCTGATGCAAAAACAGGGGACCTTAGACAAAGTTCGACCGTAACGCAGCTGAACTGGAAAACAACCAGGAATTTATAATTAGCTGCTCCTCGATAACATTCTTTAACTAAAATAATCTTGAATATTCGGTGACGAAATTTACAAAACCTCTTTTCAGCCAACGCTCTCCTTCGAAAACGTAAAAAATTAGTAAAGGTTTTATTTAATTATTTGAAAACTACAAACATATGTACGAAAATAAACTATTGAGCTTATTCGTTTGAGAATTTTGTGTACTTTAAACCGTCACGTTAGAGTGAATTTCAAATCATGATAGATTGTACTTAAGCATTTCTTCACTTCCGGTGATGTATTCGCTCCTCGGTCTCGTGATCATCGGTCTTCAAATGGAAGACATGCTCGAACTTACCTGATCGTAGCCTTTCTCCAGGGAAGAACCAGTGAGGTTTACGCTTCAATAATAATACCTCAGTGGTATCACGGCACCAGGGCAGCAATAACAGCAAATAATCGGAAGAAACATACTACCAACGACTGGTCATTTGTTGTCCTCAATTCACATTTATATGATGTCTTAATTTCTAAATACGAATTTCTGCACATAGTCACGATGAAAATTCTCGACGTGTTATTGTTACGGTAAATAGGGAGACAAATGCAAGAATGAAACTAAGAGCTGAAATTCTAAGGAATAAAATTTTAATGTAATCAATGAGACTATCATCAAATAAGGAAAACGAGGCCAAATACAGGTCTCCAGAAATACCGCACTTAAGCACACATTCACGCTGCGAATGATTCTGCATAAGCGCTCCTACACCAGCGCCACTTCCTGGCGCACTTGCGATGAGCACTTCGCAACGCTCCTGCATCAGCGCTCCTTAATTCCTTCACTACATCTCCTTGACAAGGTCTATACAGGGTGTTACAGAACACAAGGTATAAAATAGCACACAAAGTGAAAAATGACCCTATAAACACTTTTTCTTCCATTAAATTTTCCGAAAAAAGTTTAGGTTTTTGAGATATTAGCTGTTGATTGTTTTAAAGGATGAAATTTAATGACACAATTACTCGACATATATATTTATTATGAATTTACGTTACAAACACTTCTATTCTATGAGAGTTTACAGTAATAACATTTAATTTTAGTGATATTTAGTGGAAAATTTTTAGCAAGAAGAGCCTTATTTATACTACACCCATTGAATCTGAGGAAGATCTCGTGGCCAGAATTGCAGTGGCTGCTGGTGTGATATCTGAAATGCCAGACGTGTTTCCTAATATCCGGCAGTCGTTAAGGCTAAGATTTGAAAAGTGCATTGATGTAGGTATAACACATTTTGAACGATTTTTGTATTGTAAATTCGAATAAGTATTTTGAGTAATGGTGTAATTAAATTTCATCTTATTAAACAATAAACAGCTTATATCTCAAAACCCGAATTTTTTTTCGGAAAATTTCCTGGGTGAGAATGTTTTTATTTGGCCATTTTCTACTTGGTTGGAAATTTTGTACCACTTGTTCTGAAACGCCCTGTATATATATACATATATATATATAGATATAGAGGGGTTGGAGAAAATAATTGGGAGATTACACTTTTTAGTTCTTTATCTTAAAAATCCTGTTTTATCCAAAATATTTATCCTAGTTTCATTATGCTAGCATATATTCACAGTGATTAGGTTGGTCTCGCTACTCAATTGTATATTTTCCTTTGTATTCCAGATTTATTTGATATTTAGGTAAAATGCGTGACCTAAATGATTTTAGAAAGGATAAATTGTTGGTGCTCGCATGGCAGGAGCTTCGATAACCAAAACCAATACAATTCGAAAAACTGAGAAAGATCTCCCACAATCGAAGCTACTCTGGTCGGCTTTCTAAGCTCTCTGATAGAGAGTGGCGCATTTTGAGGAAAAACAGCTAACTAAGGCAACTAAGATGTGTGCAGAGTTAAATCAGAATCTAAGCAATCCAGTTTCTACCAAAACCGTTCGTCGTGAGCTCCATAAAGCTGGATACCATAGAAGAGCCTCCATGAGGAAACCTCTGCTTTTTTCTCAAAACGTTGAGAAGCGGATGATGTGGTGCCGGGACCACAAAACCTGGTCTCCAGATCAGTGGAAGCGAGTAATATTCTCTGATGGGTCCAGTATTACTCTTTTTCCTACTTCGGGGCAAGTTCACTGGTGGAGGCAGCCCAAAGAAGCTTTCAACCCGGACTGTCTTCTTCCCACCGTGAAGCACGGAGGAGGCTTAGTAATGGTTTGGGCAGCCATATCGTAGAGTTCTCTCGGTCCAATTGTTGCCTTGCATTGTAGGATCAACAGCAAAGATTACCTGAACATTTTGGGGACCAGGTGCATCCAATGTGCCAAACTCTGTTTCCTAACGGTGACTGTATCATCCAAGACGATAATAATCGGATCCACGCTGCCCATATCGTAAAAAATTGGTATGAAGAGCATAAAACTGAGTAGGAACACATGGAATGGCACCCTCAATCTCAGGATCTCAACACCATTGAGCATTTGTGGTGTATACTCGAGCAACAAGTCAGGAATCGCTGCTCTTCACCCTCCCGTCGGGAGGAGCTAGAGCAGGTTTTATTGGAAGGGTGGCTGAAAATTCGGATGGAAAAAGTCAAGAAGCTTTATTATTCCATTCCGAGACGTATTGAAGCTGTATTGAAGGCTAAAGGGGGTCGAACTCCATATTAAATAAAGTTTCTCCAAATTTAACAAGTGTTCCAATTATTTTGTCTAACCACTGTATATGTATACATCCAAACACCAGGCTCGGCAAAATGGCTAATCAAGCCATTTGCATTTGTCCTATTAGAACCGTTTTTTTTTCTTTTTAATGCCCATCAACTCGTCACTTCCTTATATTATTGTCAAGTATTTTGATGAGATGTATCAGAACTTTGCTGTGTGATTTAAAGCATGTTCTTTAAATAGACAGTTAACTTACTTCTATTTTATAACGCTCGTTCAAAAAGATATCTTTAAATAACTGCCGTTTCGACCTTTTAATGATGAAAACAGTTTATCAACAAATAATTTCAAGTTTCATTATTATTCCCTGGCGTCAAGAAAATTAAAACTCATACGTCAATGTACGTGAAAACTGTCAAAAGTGTCTTTACCCCACAGTGTTCATCATCTTTATATTTCATTCATTGTGTTCCAAAAAATCATTATTAACCTTCAATTAATTATCTACTTACTATATTCTTTTGCCTCAGTATTCTATAAAAGCATTGACATGGGCCATAACGGCCCCTATATACGTATATCCACTCAAAACTTTTACATATTAAAATGTTTTAAAAAGCGAGACAATTCATCACACGTAATAACTTGATAAAACATCAGGGTTTTTTCTAATTCATATCCTAAAATGTTTTTGTCAGCCTTATTTGGAAATTTGTCATTTCTTCGCTGGTGAGTATGTTATGACAACATTATTTCGGTAGTTAATTTCCCGTATTGTTCCAATTATGTTACAATTGCTTTGGTTAGCATTGTACAACAATCTTTCTCATGTTTCTGATTCCGGTGAACACTTTTGTACCAGCATTATTAGCGTATAAAATATCATGAATTCGTGTTATGGTAAAATGTTTTATTTTTTCCGATCTCATTGATTGGCATACTAGTCGGGAGTGAAAAGATAGTTCCGAATGTCGACCTCATAGCCTTAGACGGAGAATTATTTTAGTGCACAAAATTTACTTAAAGCAAAAATTCCTTTTGCCACAAGTTCCCGAGTTCGTATTTCAATGAAAGTATGCGATAATATGGGTGTTTTCAACAGTGCATAGTCACTGGTGTTTTGTTTTTTTAACACGTGATTATGTGTATTATCAAACCTAAATTACGCAACAAAGGGAAAACATTTTCCAAACTATTCCCTCAATAATTGTCTGTTTCGAATTGACATGGGTAGTACGATACCCATGTGTGCATACCAACTTAGGATCCTTAGATTAATTTATTTTAAAAACCAATTATGTGCTTTACACCATCTTTATTGAAAATGAGCTGTTTTTCTCTTCACTTTCACCCTCAGCCAATGTTGTTCAAACCGACGGGTCACGTCTACGCTCCCAGCACCATTGCGCCACCTCGTAGACTAGAGCCTCTCTAGATCATGATGTGCGCTTCAGAACACTCATTAACCTCCTTGGCAGCCAACGCTCTCCTTCGAAAGCCTTAATCGTCAACGAACAGTGAATGGGAGACGTTACCACAAAATTTTCGTGCCCAAGGACACTTGGTGGTGTAAATTTATTGAGTTTGACTACAGAACAAGTGACTGCTCCGAACTGAAACAAATTTTCGCACTTAACCTAATTGTCTCGAATTACACCTTTTCCTATAAAATTTTCTAAATTTAATGCTGCCATCTTCTCTTCAGAACTCCAGAGTTTTCATTATTGTCTAGTGTTCAGTGTACACTAATTGAAGACATTCTGCTTGTATTGCGGCACTTCGTCAGTTCCAATCGGTCATCAGGTTCTACCCAATCCATGTACTGTTGAAGTCTCCGAGAATTTTTTTTCTGATTTATACCGTGCATAAGTTAGATGGGATGCACCCGGAGGGGCAGTGATAATTTTTTGATCTTCAACAATATTTTTCGAATCCTAATTTGAAAGACGCTCAAGTTCTATACATATATTTTGCATACGAGGATGATTTTCCGCTACCATATCCATTACCCAGTCTATCCATTCGTCTATTCTTTCATCCTGTAAATAATAATACAGCTGACATCTGACTCACATTTTTCTCCCAAAACTTTAAGCCCTGCTAGTTGAATTTTCAGATACGCAATATAGTTTTTTACCACACAGCTTTTAAGTTATAACTCGGTTTAAGCCAAGGAGAACTCTTGGTCTCTCCATGAAAAAAGAGAAATTTGTTGAAATACTCAAAGCTCCGTAGTTAGCTATTTTCATTGCCTAACAGAATGGGTGATAATTGAAATTTAAAATGGATTCAGTTGCGAGTCAAATAAGCTGCAGGTGTATGCACAAGAGCTGAAAGTCAATGAATTTCCATAAGTGCACATTTAATATTCACAATATCCACATTCATCTAAATCATTTTTCCTCCAGAGCGTTCCTTATTAACAAGTAAATCGCTTGCTGGCAAATCTAGAAAATGTAACTTATTATAATTATTTAGGCTTCAAATTTTTCACTGATACATGTTTGCACATAATTACAAAAATTCCAAAACCCGAAAAATTCTAACCACTCACCAATATCACAAAATGGCCGCAATTATCAGCTCCACGGACTTGCGTATGATTCTTGGTATTGTTTCCGTTGTTTTTCGAATTTTAGTAATGTAACTCATCAATGAAAATACATTTGTTGTTGCATCGATGAAAATACCGGATGAAAATATATTTGTCGTTTCGTCAATGAAAATACATTTGTTGTTACCTGAAACTTGCTAATCTCAATCTTGGGGACATATTGGGACAGTTAACTGAACAAGAGTCTTTTACAAATGCGTGAGTGCGTATTTGTTGTATTTTTCCAATACTGACGGAACTTATGCCGTTTGAAAAATTACCAACTGTTGCCTGAAAAATTAGTTACTGACCCAGGTAAACATAAAATTTAGGGTTGAAATATTTTCTCGAAGCATTACTCGATAACACTTCTAGAGTTCACAATCTCATAAAGAAAATTGCAAAATTGCTGTAAAATAGCAACAAAATTAAAGTTTTTGGATTACCTATCAGCAGTCTTCTGTCTTTCAATATCGACATTAGAATTTGATGAAGTTGAAAAGAGTTGGCGTAAAATTACGATGATAGTAATTGAAAATCCCTCACTTATTATAGACATCAACTGCAAACTTCGGTCATAATAAATCTTAAAACGTACCTATAAAATGAAAACGAGTTTTGGGATGGATGTGAAATAGCTTAGTGGTGGCAGTGAAGGTTGGTGTGGAGGTCCGTTATTTCTCAACAGATGTAAATTTCTTCTCATGTACTGATACTGAAAACGGGCTGTTTTCAATGGCAAGATCTCGAGAGTTGTAGAGCTGAAAAATGATTTGGATATAGTGGGAAAAATTCCCTCAAGAATCATGGGACCTTTAGGATCAATCAAAATCGGACGCAGACTTTGGTCAGTTTAGTTTCCTATCTCAATTCAAATGAATACTTCTAAATTAGCAAATCGTATTTATGTTTCTAGTCCAAATGTTCAGTTTAAATATAAGCGATTTGTGATGTGAACATAACAACGGGGGAAAGTTTGACGCAATAGTCTTCATTCTTTTAGTCGTTGATTAAGCATTACAGAAAAACAATCAACCTGTTACCCGATTTGCCATGTCTGGGCATAAAAATCATTCAGCGATGGCAACAGTTATATTAAGTAAGTTCAAAATCCTCGAAACTGACGAGAGCACGCAAAAATAGCTACTCATTGATCGCTTGCGAAAATATACCTCTGTCCGTCCGCGCGATCCGTCCTGTTTTTGCGCGACCAAGAATAGGTGGCAATTCTACAATATTTCACTCCCAATATGTAGCAAGTAAGAAAAAAATATTTAATACGGATGAAGTTTTCAGTGAAGGAAAATTTCGCCGTATCAGTAATTCATATTCTAGAAACACTCTAATCATTGAAGAAAAAGTCTTCCCTTTTATGAAAAGATGGCGATAGTGAGTTATGAAAAGATGGCGATAGTGAGTTATGAATAGAAGCGATTTCAGACGTAATAATGAAGACAGGGAAAATACTTCCAAGTGAGCGTCTCTTCCATCGAAAAACAAGATTTACTTCCCATGCCCCCCGGAAAAATTAATTAGGAACGGTGTTGTGAGTGGAGGTTGAGGAGGTTTATTATGCCAAGTTGAAGGAAATGAGAATCACAGCAAATAAGTTTACCTTGAAGAAGAAATAGCGAAAGCTTTTACACAATGATGAAATTGGTTGAGGTGAAGAAATCATTGAAATTCAAAATAGGATTCACACATACTCAAATAAGCAACGAAGCTAAAAAAGCGACTAGACTAGTGCCTACTGACTATGTAGAGTACAAAAACACTCCTAATATTCAAATTGATCAACAGTTGAACATTAGTTGTGATATACTGTGTCCTTGGACCCTATATCTATGACAACAATATTTACAGACGTCGAATCAACAGAATTTTTTTACAAATTATAAACTTGTAAGTTCAGCTTTAAATATATATTCAAATCCCATTGTAATTTGCCTACCGGCAGTCTACATTACTGATTTTATCACCTACAGTAACTCTCACACAGAGCATCCTTAACGAGCCCACAGTGACTGAAAACAATTGAGGAAAACTGGTAATTCGCATCAAAATACTATGTGTGTCCATCATATTGTGCTTGTTTTAAAGATAGTGCGATCACCTGGAAAGACGGGCTAGTGACCACCTCAAGTAAGCTTGAAGTTTGAAATCTTCCGAACAAAAATAGCTCCTCAGGCCTTTGACTATTATGTTAAAGAATTGTAAAATCAGATTTGGTAATTAAACAGATTGTGCCTTGATTTGAGCTGTATTAATATCCTCAACGGGCCAAGAAAGTGAAGGAAAGCCTCTCACGCTCTTTTTTCTGGGGATTCACCTAGCGAAAAATCGGCGCTGTTTCCTTCACTGCGTTTTCGTTTACCAGCTTGCTGGAGGACGGTGATGGCATGACTGCTGCCTCAGTTGATGCCTACATCGTTCTTGCAGTTCTCATCTACAGCACTGAAGAAGCATCAAATGATGGATCAAGTGAGAGTTCTTGAACGATGCGTCTGGTTTTAGTTTCTATTGTGAGAAAAATTTCAATGCCTACAACGGATGTTGAGCTATTAAAAAGAGAACTAAATAGGTTCTCATATCCGAACTTATTATTGTATAATAAGATTCACCAGCTTAAGCTCTGTAATCATCTGTCACTTGTTATACGCTCAGTTCGAG
>JACJUY010005538.1:45552-59088 GCA_014220935.1 Platorchestia sp. MABIK | reverse complement strand
AGAAAATAGAAGATGCTGGCAAGCAAAAGGCAAATGAAGCTCGCTGGCAAGAAGAAAACAAAACGATATAGCATTAAGAAGGACGAAGTGAGGCACATGATATTTGTGCACATAACCTGCCAGTAAATCAGCGCAAGCGATGCATGGTCATTTCATTTATGAAAACAAAGAAGCAGAGACCCGTCGTGCATCCAAAACTTGTAATTTCCTTTTACAGAGACATACTGTGTTTCTGTGATCTTAGAGATATAACACGTTTCATTTTTTTAGCTGTCAGAATATCTTTATCGCCATATCATCGTTTTTTCTTCCATTCATTGATATATAGAATTTTCCTTTGATACGACTTCGATTTCAGTCACTGCGGCTCATATTCTAATTTGATGGCATTTCCTGTAACCCACTTTCATCATCTCCTGTCTTAGAAATCATCTTTGAACTTTTCACCATAGCGCACAGTTTGCCTCACCTCCACATCCTCCTCGAACCCCTCCGCTCTCTGGACACGCCGCAGCGACGTGGGCCGTGGCGACGCGGCCAGAAGATGACACGCATACCAAGGAGGCTTACGCGCGCCTCCCGCGTCCTGCTGCGTGCCTCCGGTGGCCCTCCGACCCTGCGCTTCGTAGGCTGCTCACGAGCTCCACCGCCATCGCTCCTTTCGATTTTTTAATTTATAATTTATTTGGGAGCCGTTTCTAATAATTTAGTAGTTGTATTTGGGAGCCGTTTCTAATAATTTAGTAGTTGTATTTGGGAGCCATTTCTAATAATTCAGCAGTTGTATTTGGGAGCCATTTCTAATAATTTAGTAGTTGTATTTGGGAGCCGTTTTTAATAATTTAGTAGTTGTATTTGGGAGCCGTTTCTAATAATTTTGCAGTTGTATTTGGGAGCCGTTTTTAATAATTAAGTAGTTGTATTTGGGAGCCGTTTCTAATAATTTTGCAGTTGTATTTGGGGACCATTTCTAATAGTTCAATAGTTCATTGCACTTTGAGTTTTCCAAGATTCGTTTCCTTTGAACGCTTTAAATAAAGAGTAAACTTTATTCTCGGGAAAAATTTTGTGACACAAAATGTAGTTTTAGAACACAGTTATTAAAACGGAAAATGTGATAGGTGAAAAAAAGGCTCGGCTTTTCCTAGAGTAGAGGAAACAACTCGATCTTTGAATTTTTCTCGCCAGTGCGAAACCTAATGTCCATGACCAATGATGCATAATTCTATGCTCAGCGTGGGTAGAAATATCATCTGTCTCATTTGTAAATAAATATAGAAGTTCTTCCTATATCCATTTCATTTCTCAAAATACGAAATGTTCCACAGTTCTCTTGGTAAAACAAGATGTGACAAATTTAAACTGGAGGATTTTTACCAGGACAAATATTCTAATTTTTGGCCTTTTGTGTTATCTAACTCGTAACGAACTACATAATCCTTTCCAATATCAGCATAAATAAACAAACTGAGAATTTCAAAAATCATTTTGCTGATATTTCGTTTGAAAATCATCATAACTAATGTTCGGTTTATTTTCAGGAAAATATTTTCCAATAGGATCTCTTCTTTGCATGTTCATATGCTCTAACGGCTCGCGGGTGATTCCACCAAATCCTGGAATGGAAGGCAAATCACCAAATGGAAACCTTCCACCAAATGGAAGGCAAATCTTCCACCATTTTTAAGTGAAGTTGTGTGCAATGCTCACCGCATTGTGGGAATTTCCCTCACTGAGCAGGATATGTTTTTGCTCAACGCGCCATTTACGAATATCGAACGAATTCAGAGTTGTCTTTTTCTTACCTCGTAGTATGAAATGGAATAATTGTGGATACTCATCTCGTACCGAAACGCTAACGCTAAATTTGAATGAAACTTTTCATTCATTTCAGAATTTCTTGCCTACGGAATTTAAAATTGTACATCAAAATTTAAATAGTTTTCTGAAAGAAATACAGAGTACTCATATGGAAAATCAATCGAGTTAAGATATCTTTGCTATGGTTTTTTCTTCATGGTTGTACTTCTATAGAGATGAAAATAAAGCATCTGAATTGATGGCATAATTTTCAACATTAAATATTTTCCTGTTGTTGGTATTTCGATGCCTGCCTCCACCCCTGCTCGCACTCGTGCCCTTGACAACGCCCTTCGTGTGAGGGGCCTCCATTTTGTGGGCTGAGGTGTGGGGCCTGCGGGGCCCGGCGCACACGGTATGCTCATGTTGAATGCGGGGTCCTCTTGGCGCATACGGTATGCTCATGTTGAATGCGGGGTCCTCATGGTGCATACCGGATGCTCATGTTGAATGCGGGGTCCTCATGGCGCATACGGGATGCTCATGTTGAATGTGGGGCACTCATGGCGCATACGGGATGCTCATGTTGAACAAGGGGTCGTACAGGATCCTCATGGCGCATTCGAAGTTTCCAAAAGGCTCATGGTGCCCTCATAGAGCATACAGAGACTCACTCCTATGCCGCATAAGAGACTCACACGGGGTACTCATCGATCACACCAACACCTCCGTGCTCTGACGCGAGACTACATGAACAACAAACGCCATTATTCTGTCGGAACCAATTAACCTTTTCACAAAAATTGTTCTCGTTTAAAGTAAGGCGATAAAAACGTTAACTAAAATCAGTACCAAAAAAATTTATTCATTTTTTTTAAGAATGTTCGTAGGCATCTCCAATGTTTTAAAATTTGTAACATTAAGTATCAAGCTCAGCTTTGGTTCGGTAATTTATTTACCAACTAATGCGTTGAAATACTTTTTATGGTGTTTTTAGCAGCACACGTGGACCTGCACACACACTGAATTTGTTCCAATTTGCTCAAATATTTTAAAATAATTCCATTACGTTCGAAGAAAGCCTAATGCCCTAGCATCGTCTGAAAACTCTTTATTGTTACACTTTAATTTATTGTGCGCGTAGTGAACGTTAGTTGTGAGCATGTTTGAATTTAAAGATGTATTCTGAATGGGTTGACACTCTTTCATTCAAAATTCATGATACATTTCTGAATACGCTTTCACGAAACAAAAAATTCCTGCAAAAATCGATCACACAACTGGCATCGCTTTAGATGAATAAAAATGTCCGCTATTTGTCGACACGAAGAAAACGCACTCAAACTGCTACCACACACACACACACACATATACGCACACGCACACACACTCCGGCCGCATTCCGACCACGGCAGCTTACACGAGATCTCTCCATCGTAAGACTCAGCTCAAGACGCCCACGGGCTTTAATAACTCTATTGTTGCGGATGATTGCCTGGTTTTGTGTTGGTAATTAGAGTGTAAACGTCGAAGCTAGGCGTCGTCAAAACGTCACTATCGCAATGCTAAGTACGCATGAATGTGTGTGGGGCAGGGCCCGTAATTTGGCAGCCCTGACTGAGTGCTCAATGGTTCGCGTGGACTGCCGAGTTCCCCTTGAAATTTGTTTACCCCCAATTCTATGGGTTGGTTCAACTCATGTTAAGAGATAAGAAAATGCGCAATGAATCAAGTTGACTGCATCGTAACAATAATTTATAAATTAATATTTTTCTCGGATTTCAATGATTGTGCACATGGAAGCTAACGAGTGCACCGCTACTTTATTCTTAAAAGCTGGCTTGAGACCAGCCAGATTGTAGGCGACTCTGGTAGTACAGAGTTTGAAATCTAAGGTGATTAAACTCAATACATTTCATATTTAAACAACTTTTTACTTACATATGGTAACATACTGACTAAGAGCAGTAAAATGGAACAAAAATCACACGTAAATACGTGCGTAGAATATTTTTCAGTGCCAAAAAATGTCTCATAAAATGGTTCTGATGTGATTTTCGAGACTTTAAGAGAACCGACATGCCGTGTCGTGAAAGACCGTTTTCTTTAATACATTATCGTCGTATAAAAACGTTGTAATTTTATCTTGTGAAATTCTTCAGCGTGCTGGATGAATTCACTATAACTTTTCTTCAAAAAGGACAGAGAATTTTGTAAAACTAGCCAGAGATTCTTAAATATTTCTAAGATTCTTTCAAATTGAGCTGTTTATCGGCAAGCAAAAGCATCACAAACTTGAATTCAGCAAGTTTTGCAAAGGAAACAATCATTCTGGAAAACTTCCATTGTTGGTTTCAATCATTCAACAGGAGTATTTATTTGGTCAAAATCTCTGCTTAAGATAAGCCTCGTTATGATCTTATTGCGCGCGAGGAAAGTTCCAGTACGCAAAATTTTAACATGAACACCCCAAAATACAAGTTTTTTCATATTTTTCTGCTGAAAATAAAGAAAACAAATCTCCATAAAATTAAAAATTATAAGGAATCATGAATTTCTCCCTGGTATAAATGTCAGGCAAATCCTGCATAATTTCAACACGAAACAATGAATTTCAGCATTTTCGATAAAATTCTAAACTTGTCATCCAGTCGGGCACCACATCGGTTTATCATCTCCCCTGATACTGTTTATCATTTCCTTAATTCCCGTGATTTATTTATCAGCGTTTGTATTTCTCCTATTTATCCACAGGGTTTCCCAAAAAATGTACTCTT
Organism: Platorchestia sp. MABIK; assembly: GCA_014220935.1. NCBI lineage: Eukaryota > Metazoa > Arthropoda > Malacostraca > Amphipoda > Talitridae > Platorchestia > Platorchestia sp. MABIK. The sequence goes on along the minus strand of JACJUY010005538.1, from coordinate 54,511 downwards.
TCTTTTGACGCAAGATAACTCAAGAACTTTTTGTTTTTGTTTCAGCTTTCTTTCATGACTCTTAATTTTCTTACATTAAATTCCGTTCTTTGATTTAATTCTTCTGACTTGCATTTGTACCACTAAATACTTACATTTATCAAAGTAAAATACATGAGTAAGGGGCAGTTAAAAAGTGAGTGCACCGTAGTGACACCCCGCACATGTTCGCTCCAATATCTCAGCGACCAAATCAGTCGACGAACCTTGACCTGATTGAAAATCTTTCAGAAACTGAGAAGAATTAGATCATGCGAAAATTTCAATGAATCTCACAGAGTTGAAAAAAAAATGCATTGATGGAAGGGCGAATATAGACATATAGCACCACAAACTGGTGAACGCCTCATTTCATCATATGGAAACCGTCTCCAAGCAGCGATGACGACCGAAGCCTTTGCAACTAAACATTTAATGTAAAATTTAAAAGTTGAGCACTTTTCTTGTACCGTATATGCTTCTGTTGTATGTGAATTAACATTCTTGGAAAATTTAATATTTTATTTCACATCTTTAACTTAACACTTAAAAACTATGAACTCATAGTTTCGCGTATAATGTCTTGCCAAGAGTACAATAAACGTGAAATTGCAAGAGTGTTAATACTTTTGTCCCTCAAGGTACAAAGAGGTTCTGATCTAACCCCTAACGATTTTTCACAATGAGGATGCTTCAGGGACAGAACAATAAAAAAACATTTACGTCTTTGAAAATAATGTTTGAACTTGTAGAGGGCGTATTTCATGAATGGGCGTATTTCATGAGCTAAATAACTTTTTATTTGAGATTCTATTAGATATTCTTTAAATTTCCTCTCTAAGAAATTCGTCGCTGTTGGTGAGCCAAGCAATGTTTTTGGATGAAATGCAAGTCGATACTATTTGAATTTCAGCATTACGAAAATCATCGCAGTTGGTGTGCAAAACAATCTCTTGCATGAAATGCAAGTCGATATTCATTGAATTTAACGCGAAGAAAACCACCGCCGAGCAGACCTGAGATGCAGAGAATAGCGTGCCGGTGGGAGGAGAGAAGTCATGCTCGCTCGGGGGCGCCTCTGGAGACTCGCACGCACTCGTTCTATTCCAGACTCGCACTCTGCACTCTGGATGGGCATATTACGTACCTACCAGCTTATATTCTTCAAATGTAATTCATCATTTTGCAACTCCGGTCGAAGATTCTACAACAGCAGCTGTCAACTCTGCAATTATGAGTCTGTCACTGGCTGTTCTCGTTCCGGACTGGTATGAAGCAAAATGTTAGGCTGCGCTCATTTCAAGATTTCTCAGAAGCGTAGGACTGCGACCAGCTTTGTTTTAGTGCCTTGGATTTAGTATTTTAAAGATTCTATAGAGAATCTAGTGCTCAAACTTTAAGCTAAGCATTAATGCACTATATATATAGCGCCTGTACTTCACTAACCCCGTAATTTTGGTCGTCCATTTTTTAACTGCCATGGCAAAAATTATGGTTATTTTGCTAAACTTTAAGGACAGCAAGAAATTATCTAAATTTATATGAGAAATCTTACGAACTTCAGACCATACTTTACATCTTGAAACATTTACGCCACAACTTCTTTTCATATTTCTTTTCGGCTGAAAGTTGTATTAATCAATAACATATTATACAGCCTATAATAATTATTATTCCTTTGCATAGAAATTATTGGCGAAAGGTTGAAGCCTGCAAGTAATTGCTGTAAGGTTACCGTAAGAAGTAGTGATATAATTACGGTATTTTGGAGGAACGCTGCGTAAATGCAGTCCTGGACGGCCATTAACACGTGTACTTTATCCTCTAAAAGGCAACAGATTTTTGTACGCGCAGTGCTCAGCAATGGGACACATGAACAGCCAAGTAGACTCGACTCAAGCGCGTCAACTGCGGCGGGTTGAACTTAAATTTAAGGTTTGGTTCCAGTCGAATTCAATCTAAGCGTTTAACTTGACAGTGAACAGAAAATTAATTAAATAATGAGATGATCTAGCTGTGGTCACGTGTAAATAAAATTCAGTTAAAAAGTAATGGGCGCTCGACAGGTTGAGAGGCAAGCAAAAGTTACGAGGTACATGCGGGTCAGGCATGGACCTCATCCTTTTTTCTTCACTTAATGGACTCTACTGCCGTATTTTCTTCCTGCCTTTAGCCAAGAAAATAGGAATTATTCAATCGAATTACATGATTGCTTGCTTTTTTAAATGTCTCAATTAATTCAGTCAAAGCCTGTACACGGGAAAGAGATGTGCTCAGTATTATTTTTTTTAAATTGCTCTCCTATCTTTGTTCAATTTGTCAATGGTGCGACCAGCACTCCACTTCTTCCCACTATACAGAGGTTAAATGTCAATTTATCTAGTTTGATATATTTTAAAATTGCTGGCTCCTCGTTATACATGAACTTCAGAATTCTCTTGGTACGTGTAAATTTTAGCTTGTGCTTACCGGAATTAAATTTATATATCCTGAGAAACTGGAATGTCTGATGAGGTAAAACATTTTCCCTATGAACCAGAATATCCTGTGGAGTAAAATTCACTTTCAAGGACTTATTTTGCCTTAATAGCTCAACACCTAAACGATTGTGAAACCTTCGTCACTGACTTCAATGATACCCAATATACATTTTTAAACTTTATTGAAGTTTTCTAAATTTTTCAGCCCTGCAGTGCCACACTGACTGCCAGAATCTGATTAAGAGAACCGGAGAATAAGTCTACGGCCAGTAGACCAGCAAATCCTGATATTTCCTCAACGAACTCTTTCAAATTTGCCCGATTAACTGCCGCATCAGTTAAATTTAATATGTGTACTGAAACATTTTTCATTGCTAATTTCCCAATTTATTTTGAAAAGACTCCATGGTGAAAATATTTTTCCCACACTGCAATTTCCAATGGAATATCAATATGAGCCAGAGGCTCGACATGTTAACGAGCAGTTGTGCTCTGTTACATCTCGTGTCAGCAGTTCGGCTTCCTCGTCTAGTAATTACAGACCAACTAGTCGGCCTGCAGATCAACTTCTGAGCAACGGATTCAAATGTTCAAAGACGTAGCGTTAGCTTGAAGAAATAAAGTGTAACAACTCTACGGTATTATGAACCATAATTTTATTTACTCATTGTCTGCTTTCTTATCAGAAAACAGGAAAAAAATCCCCTAAGAACTAACTTCCTTTCCAGTTATTCTTCATTTGTGCAGTTTCCAACAAAATTAACTACTCAAATTGCTGAAATACATGATTTTGAAATTCTTATTTTTAAGAATGGGTTGAAATCCGAATTTACACAAAGTTTCGACTTTGGGCCGTATTCCAAACCTACAGCGAGCTCTGATCTAGAACTGGCCTTATTATTACATTGTGAAAGAAGGGCAATGGAACTAAGCACTCGTTACGTGGAGACCATGCTGCGACTGAAAATTTGCAAGCGATCTGTTCATTATGTCATAAAGGACGATCGAAGTACTGAGTAAACATGTTATTCATTTGAAAACCAAAATGTAGCTGAATATTCAAAGGCAAAAAATCGTGAAATTTTAAATACTGTATCACTGACGTAAAAGTATAGCCAAGAGTCAGCGTGAAACACAAACTTAAAATTTTTCCCAAATTTCAATTAAATTTTAGCGTCAAAATAATTCTGCTCTTTTGATTCATCGGCGAAAGTATTCAAATCTTGAACTTGACAAATTGAGCTACAAATGGGTGCATTTTACCAAAAATGCAGCGTTACTAGGTGAAGTTAATATTCTAACAAGAATTGTTCACTTATGATAGTAGGCATTGAGGCGTTGCTTCAAAATTAGGTAATGGTTCGAAAATACGAAATTGAAGTTGTGTGAGCATTGCTTTCAATATGCAACCAAAGCCTGAAGCATCTACTTCATTTCCCCACTCTCATTTTTATTTAGACGAAATTTTGTTCCTGTCTAAAGTTGTTCAGTTAAAAAATTATTTAAGCAAATTAAGGTAAGCAAATTATTTGTGATTGGTTTACGCTTCAAATTGTAGCAAATTACTCAACCAAACTATCCTATTAACTGCTTAATCACACGTTCGGCCTTATTCACTGTAACAATTGCTGAGAATTCTGCCTATCTTCTAGATGCTATTACCCTTAACTCTAGGTGCTATTGCCTTTAAGGCTCACACAAATTTCTAGCTCTCGTCCCTGCTGTTTCTGAGCGCTTGCTCCAAGTCTCCCCTGAGCTGCTCCACGAGCCTCTGGAGTTTCACACGCAGGCTGTCCCAGAGGTAGCCGCTCTGCTGCTCGGCCTCTTTTATTTTGTGGAGCATTTCCAATTTTTGGGGCCCTCGCGAGAACTCGAGCAACTTCTCCTCGTCCTCCAAGTCCACGCTGCTCTCCAGGTAAGCTTGCTGTTGCTTTTCCAGCAGCGTGACGGTGGTGTGCACTGCAGGGACCGTTCTGTCGCAGTGCAGCTGCAAAGCCTCGATCAGCTGCTGCAGTGCACGCAGCGGCGCCGTCACAGCCCTGCATAAGATCTGCTGCACGCGTTCCATGCCACGCGCAGGCTCGACAGCGCTGCAGCCAGGGTACATCTGCTGCATGGTCGTCTGCAGCCCCACAGCTGAAGCCTCAACTTCTAGGAGCGCGTCTTGTAAACGTAAGGCCGAGCTGAGCAGAGCAGCAGTTTGAGCAGAGTGCAGCTGTAGCTCCGACTCCAATGTGCCCCTGTCACTGCTGACACTCAGTTTGAAGGCCGCCACTCTGTGTCGGAGCTGACGGTCGTACAACGAAGCAAATCTTCTGACGCCGCTCAGGACAGCCTCGTGCATGAAACATTTCCAAGGTGTACATGAACCCTCCAGGATATTTCCAGAAACTTCGATCACTTGGTCCTGGTCACTTTTTGTGTCTTCCATGGCCTTTAGAGTTTTCGTGTTCGAACAAACTTCTGTTTTGTGGTCAGCCAACCAAATATCTTCGTCATCGTTAGGAGTGAACGGCTTTTCTCTTCCCTGTACCTGCTCTTCAATAGTCTCGAGGTATTGTTTTCCCAACATACTCTCATCTTTAGCAGGACTCAAACACTTTGGTTTCGATAGACAACCTTCCTCTCCGGAATCAGACTTGCGAACGTTTGCTTGAAAATCCATCACTGTACAACTTAGAGCTTTTACATTGCATGTAACATCAACTGGAGTAACTTTTGACTAGGATCATCGTGTACTTTGACAGAAGTGACACAGCGTTCTGCAGCACGTTACAATGATATGGAGTCCGGTAGACAAGATACCATGAGCGTAAGAAATAGCACAAGACCAGGAAATGTCCTCTCACTACGTCCCCGGTCCTTCCTCGAACCTCATTTAATTGTAAGACACGTATATCACTTGGTGAAACTGATAAGCGCAAGCAAGATTAATGACCCTTAATCGTAAAAATAGAATACGTCTCATAAATTTGCTACGATTCATTTTTTCCCGATATTCCATCTAATTCTATTTTGATTTCTTCAAGGTTACATTTGGTGGAGGAAAAATGTTGTGAAGTTCGAGATTCATCTTTAATTTTTTCCTAAAAGAGGATAAATCAAAATTTTCATGGAGTGAGTGAAAAAAAAATTGTGACAGCTCTGTTGCTAAATCACGTACGCCATTCACCCTGACGTAAAGCATTCATTGGCTCATCCTAGCGCATTTTCCGCAAACAGGATGTATACTCGAAGTCTCTGATTATTTTATAAGCTGAAAGCGAGGGCCGAGCGTATCTGTGATACAGGCTTCGCACGTTTCTAATATTTTCTACACCTATCCATCAGATGAGTCTCGCGATAAATATTTTGAAACAAATAAATTGCAACTCGAAGATAGAAACTTGCAGTCATTTTGCAGTAGTTAGAAATCCATTTTTGGGCGGACGACGCTATTAAGACAATTTAAATTGTAAACTATTGCTTATTAGGGAGTAGGGACTATGTTAATGAACGAATTCAAAAAACATGAAAAATAATATGAAATACGTCAGAATGAATTGAATGAAAAGGAAATTAATAAGCCATAACATTCCTGTACAGCATAGATTGAAATTCAAAATCAACTGTTTGTAATTATACTGTTGTGATCATGTATCCACATGGTTCACGTAGTGTGATAAGAAGGGCGAGTTTAGGCATGCTACCAACAAAATATGCATTATGAAATAAGGAATGATAGAACTAGAGTCAAAATACTGTAAAATTATTACCATTTATCGTTTTCAATTACAATTGGCGTGTAAATTTCTTCTGTAACCACGTTTGACGAGCTGCAAATAGCAAGTGTACGCCAAATAACGTAACATAAGAGGGAAAAGCTTCTCTTGATAAATACGCGTATTATTCTCAGTGCATATAGCTCTGGGTAGACGTTCGCCTCTGCAATTTTGAAATTTGTGTCAGCGCTAAAATCCAAAACTTAGAGATTTTTCAAAAGGTTTTTATTCAAAAAACTCATTCTAGGGTGTCTGAGTACGGCGAATACGTAAACTGGTACGTTGTGAATAAAAAATAGAGATTTCGAAAGTAAAAATTAGCGTAAGAAATGTGTGAAAGTATGACAGGCCTAGACTGAACCTAGAATGAACCTAGACTGAACAGAGAACTTGTAGCATGACTGAAAAAAACTAATTTAAAACCAAGGACTCTTGCTAAAATGATCAACGATAACAACATTTCATCAATCAGAAGAAACTGCATCGTCATTTGAAGGTGTCGTAGAATATTCTAATCGACGGCAGGCCACAAATATTAAAATTATAATAGAAAAAACGCTATATTTTCAACGTTGCAAGAGTAAGTAGTATTCAAGGGTCATTTTTTCAATGATGAACGAGGGCGAAATTTTCTATGCTGACGTATTTTTCTTTACCCACTAAACGTGGCTTTACTCGCGAACAAAGTTCCCTTCTCTCAGCCGGAAGCATTGGAGCAAAAATTGCTAGCATATTGCAGCAGAGCACGCTGGGTTCATTTGTCGTGGAGTATTTATGGAGGAGCTTCTGCATCGGAAGAGAGGGAGGTGGTGCGGAGGTCATTCGACAGGTAACAGTTGACATTTATTGGCCGCCATTATTTACGCAGACACTGCTCAATGAGATTACCTTGTCTGACTGACCAGGGCTGCAAGACTGTCTTTTACTGGCCAATACTCAGAAGTTTAGCACTTTTTCCGGTAAAATTTGGTCAAAAATTACTCAGCATCTGCTAACCATGCACGGTTGCCAGACGCAAGAAAGGCCAATCTAGCAACCCTGAGACAAACTTCCATGAAGAGCAGGCAGGGTGAGCGGTGAATGCATAAATAGGACTGGAATCCTGTGTATCTTCTCTACTCAATTGCCTTCTCAGGGCGAAAATTATTACTGAGGTTTCGTGCAACTCATGAATGTTATTCATCAGCTTAGTTATTCAGCTGCCAATCTTCTGTGTCTCGGGCGAGTACGGAGACAATGCTGACTCGCTCCGCTACCAAGTCACATTTACTATCTTTACCCAAATAGGGAGCTATCAGGAACTTATCCCAGCGAATATCCCGCGCATTTCAAGTATCGTGGAAGTCTTAAATGCTAAACACTGCCGGTCAATTCCTCTTTCTCTTTTTATATAATTCTTGGTCATCTGTCTTGCATTTCATTTCTGTAAAATGGAGTGGGGATATTCAAGAAATGAAAATGTATCAAGACTTTCTATATCTCCATTGCACGATCCTGATTCTTGCTTGCTCGTGTACACCAAGATACGTTCTAGTTCTGATCAGTTAAGTCCCTCGACATTTTCATCTTAGAAATGTTGGTCTCTTTCCAAGCATTGTTCTTAACTTCTCTTCCGTTCAATAGCATGATCATTTCTCTATTAACCGAATGTACAAATGTGTGACCTGTGAATATAGGTCCAGTGAATCAAAAATGTTCTTCAGTGTCTCTCGCAGACTGACTGCACTCAGAAGAAAAGTAGAATTCCAGAGCTTCCGTCTGGGAGGCTTTGCTCACAATGGCAGTCCTAATTAGAGGACCATGGGACTTGCGCTCCCCAAGTGTCCCTGAATTACTCACATCAGATTTATAACCACTGCTTCTGATTGCTGCTATGATGCTATCCAGATATAATACGAAACTTACCCTATATATTATACGATACTTACCCTATATAGACGATGCTAACCTATTAAATACGATGCTTACCCTATATAGTACGATGCTTACCCTATGTAATACGATACTTTCCCTATATAATACGATGCTTACCCTATATATAATACGATACTTACCCTATATTCACGATGCTTACCTATATAATACGATGCTTACCCTATATAGTACGATGCTTACCCTATGTAATACGAGACTTTCCCTATATAATAAGATGCTTACCCTACATAGTACGATACTTTCCCTATATCATACGATGCTTACGCTGTATATAATACGATGCATACCCAATGTAATAAGATGCTTACCTTTTATAATTCGATACTCACCCTATACAATAAAGATCTTCCAGTAACCCACGCTACCGTGCATATCTCCTAAATTTTTTCATTATTTTGTTGTGACGCAATTTCCACTTGAATCGGAACTCATGGTCATTTCGTGAATATCTTAAATCAAGTGACTGTGGAGACGCGACGTCGTACGACAGTTTCGCCCACTACGATCTTTGCTGCAACACCAATCACTTCCCGCCACCATCACAATTTATTTGCCACCACTATCATCACCGCCACACAACTCATTTCCCAACACTGTCATCATTGCTGCGATGCCTTTTCCAGCCTTCCCATCGACCCTCAAATCTGGGCAGCACGCGCTCTGACGCGTGCCGCTGGTGTTGGTGTTTGTGCTGCTGGTGTTGGTGTTGGTGCTGCTGGTGTTGGTGTTGGGGCTGCTGGTGTTGGTGTTGGTGCCGCTGGCATT
>JACJUY010005538.1:0-45393 GCA_014220935.1 Platorchestia sp. MABIK | reverse complement strand
TGGTGTTGGTGTTGGTGCTGCTGGTGTTGTTGTTGGTGCTGCTGGTGTTGGTGTTGGTGCTGATGGTGTTGGTGTTGCTGGTGTTGATGTTGGTGCTGCTGGTGTTGGTGTTGGTGCTACTGGTGTTGTTGTTGGTGCTGCTGGTGTTGTTGTTGATGCCGCTGGTGTTGGTGTTGGTGCTGCTGGTGTTGGTGTTGATGCTGCTGGTGTTTTTGGTGATGATGCGGTAGAGGCTTGTGCTATTAGTGCTTCTGGTGTTGCTGCTGGTGCTTCTGGTGTTGCTGTTGGTGCTTCTGGGAATGCTGGTGATGTTGCTGTTGGTGCGTGTGGCACCAGAGCTGTTGCTTTTTGTTGGTTTACGCTTGAGCGTGAAATTTTTTTCCTATTTTTCTTTGATGTTTGCATCTAGTTTTAATTTCCTTTTGACAGTAGTTTAGGCCTATCTGTGATTTGGTTAGAAGGAAAGTGAACATCGGGGCCAAATTATTTAAGGTTAGGGTTAAGGGTTAAGATGAGGGTTAAATTAAATGTCAAATCATAGTTCGGATCACGGTAGAAGCTAGGTTCAGATCAAGATCAGGATCAGTGTTTTGATCATTAGGGTCTGTATTAGGATCGTCAGGAGCAAGGAAAGGACCAAAATAGGTCAAGTTGAAGATCGATGTTATTATGAAAGTTTAGGTCTCAAAGTGGAATAAGGTTAAGGTTAGGGTAAAAGTTAAGGCTAGTGTTAAGGTCATGTTTTGCATCGCAGCAATGGTCATGTTAATAATTAACAGTCAACTGTATGTTCAATGGTTAAGATGCGGTATGAGTTAACCGCGTGGTGGTGCATTTAAGCACGGCTGTGACTCAGCGAATACAGCCCTCTGACTTGCAGCTGTAACTAAAGTGTTGGGGTTAAATGAATGTTACGATAACGATCAACATCGATGTAAAAGATGAGACTTAGGATTAATTATTAAACATTTTGTCCATGACGTTTGTAAATACTGCAATTGTTTTGGATATTTACACATGTCTCTTATCTCACTTTGGTTCCGTTTCCTAGTTATACGAACAGAACGAGCAGAAAACGTTCCTTCAGCATGTAGTCATTTTATAGTATTAAGATGGATACGCTGCATTGGAATTTCGTGCAAGAAAACCCTTCGTAAATGTCGTTCAGAGAGTGGTTGAATAAATGAATTATACGCATATTAGTTAATCCATCATATATTTTTAAGCACATATAAAATTATTTAGCTGTCTATTCTCATAACTTCGTCATACTTTCTTCTGATGAATTATTTCATTTCAAATTTCGACACTTCAGAAAATCAGAGAGTGCTCACCCACTACCACTACCACTTCCATGCGCTATTCAGGAAAGCTAATCCAATTATTTACATTCCATAGAAAACAACAAAGCAATTCAAACGTTTTTTTCCCTGCCCTGATGTATTCTCAGGTTATTGGACTATGTTTGAGATGCACAAACAAATCATCTGAACGTCCTTTCGGTGGGCGTAACCCCTAATCACAAAATAAACAGATGTTACAAAATATTCACAACAGCTCATACTCTGAACTACACTCGTACCAATGCATAAACTTCCAATTTCCGCTCTTCGTTACCATCTACTGCATCTGCGGTCGCGTTAGGGCAGATCACAGTTGCGCAACCGCGCGCCATCCTCGCTGCTCCTTCGTACGTCCGGCGCTTGAGCCGGCCACGCTATGTTAATTGGCCACCAGAGGCACGCGCTGCGGCGGCGTGATTGAGGGACGGCAGGCCGCTCTGACTTCCGATATATTGAGCTGAGGGCCAATTGCGTCTGCAGAGGGGTAATTGGTGAGCAGAGGGGAAAAGGTGAGCGGAGCAGGGCAATGGGTGTTTGCAGGGGAAAGGTGAAGTTCGCGGTAGTCCATGACACGACAGAGCATTTGAATCGATAATAAATTTATGGAATATTGCTAAATTAGAAATTCATGCGAAATGGAAGATTGGACAGCTTTAAAGGCTGATTTGAACTTAGTGCTTGATAATTTCATTGAGATAACTGTGGAGATGAATTTCAAAATGCAACAAAGTATTCCGTTTTTAAGCTTTGAGAGAACTCAAGATTGAAATTATCCAAATTCACTCGAGACTAGGCGTTTGAAGACATTGTAGTCGGCTTCGATTATAAGCAAATGTTCCATAAAAAAATAAAAGCTAAGGACAAAGTTTTAATAGAACCTCGAGCTGGAGCTCAATTTTAAAATCCCTCTTGCTCTTTAACAATATTCAAGTCTCAGAAATAGTAAAAGTAAGCCTGAACTTGAAGTGAACACAACAAAATTTCAAATGCCACTTGGTTGCATCACTTATCAAAAACGAAAAATATCTGGGCAATATGAGTGGTTGCAAAAACAATTTGAATGATGAACTATGCAGATCACAGAACAAGGTAATTAATGAAGTAGACTCCCACGTCCACGAGAACTATAGCCTACAATTAAAGCATTGAAGCAGACACCTACCTCTACGCGAACTATAACCTGGATTCCAGCATTGCAATGGACTCCTACATCCACGCTGCAGCCTGGCGTTCAGTATTGAAGCAGATAACCACGTCCAGACAAAGTGTAGCATGCAGTCCACCTCACAGCGCCCAGATTGCTCGACAGCAGCCACGCGAAGAGGGTCGCGGCGGTCCAGGTGCGGAGGGCGACCTGCGCAGGTGACCTGTGATCGTGCGCAGCGGGCCGTGGCGGTACCGTGACCCGCCGGAAATGAACTGCTTCCGTGACTCGTGCCCACGGCTGCCTCGCCTCAGGTACTGGCCTCATGTCCCTGGATTCATCCCCAGTCTGATCTCTTGATGTACTGATTTGTTATCCCTGACCTCATCCTCATTCAGAACTCCTTAGATCTTGCCATAATGTACATGGATTCGTACATGTTCCGGGCCTCTTAAGGATTCCTTATTGTCGGATTCAGCCTCTTTCTGTATTCCTTGAATTCTGGATTTATTGACATTCTGTATCTCTTAGATTCTGGATAAAGGTCTTCGGATTCATCCCCATTCTACATATCATAGATATTTAGTATCCCTGAAATCTTGCCGATTCTGAATCTCTTAAATTCTGGTTGATTCATTCATGTTCAGAGTCATTAGTCCGTAATCGTGTTGGATTCTTCTTTTTTGTTATTAAAGAATTTAAGGTTTTCTTTCAAATTTTCAACATTATTTTAGCGGTTTGCCTTGTATTTTTTGTCGATAAGACTCATACGTAAGTTTTCGTTATGTGTACGTATTACTATATTAAATCACCTCTAGTTTCCATTCACAAACATGAATGTTTTGCGTAGCGTTTGTCTCCGTTTATGAATTTTTAAAGGCAAATTAATTTTTACAGGCAGATCTCCGTTGCGAATTTTTCAAAACCTAGCAGTGTTGTTTTTGGGTGTTTTTTATTTTACGAATCATTTTTATTTTTTACAGTGGGGAGATGTTTTCCTAATTAACACGAGCTACACATCCAACGACTCAATAAATACATGAGGTTCAGAATAGACATACCTTTCAGATTTCATTCCCCTCCTCAATACGCCTTTGAAACATCCTTTACAACTGCTTAATGGCGACGCAGGAAGATGAATATCTTAGGATTATGTCTTCAGGCCTAATTTACACATCTGATCCCAAATCAATGTTCTCCAATTCAATTACCCGCGCCCCAACTATACCTTTGCACCCCGGTCCTATACAAAAAAAACAGCTTTAAACAACTCGGCTTAATTCGCTCCGTCCTCTCAGTGAAGTGAGGTAGGGCTTCGTAAAATCAAAGCTGAGGAATCTGCTCTGCAACGACTGCTCTTATGCCCTCCTCATCGATCCTCGTCGCCCCCACGCCGACCGAATGGCTTCCTGTGTTCCTGTCAGTGTTAGTTTTTATTCTTTTTGTGTTAATGAAGCGCCGTCTACACCTGGAGTATCACTGACGACAGTCAGTTACTTTACTCCTGGGTTAAATTACAGTTCGTTGCTTCCCAATGGAGTTGTGTGTCAATTGCTTCAAAAAATCAATGCACTATTTCTTTCAATTACTGAATTAATAAATACTTAATAACGGAATCAAACGCCAGGCAGTTGACTTTCATGAGATATCCTAGTTTTTAAAAAGTATTTTCAAAATTTATTCTGGAATTAATTAACACTTTGACTGAACTACAAACATAATGATTGATTTCCAAGAATCAGTCCGCTGTCTGTTCACAGTAATTAATATCCACCGAGGGGTCCAAATGCCCAGCTGTCGATTTTCTCGAGCCAGCCTTTTTTCTGAGCAATTGACACATCGGGAGGCTGAACCACAAGCTGAATGATTTATTTCTGAAAATCCCTTCGCTGTTTGTTCACAGTAATTAACACATTTTGATGTAACTTCAGGAAGAGTAATCAACTTTCAAGAAAAGTGACTCATAAAGTGTCACAAAGTATACCTGGCAGTGAGCTCATGCCGTTATGTAGGCCTAACTAATCAGAAATAAATTGTTAACGGATTTCTCTGAATATGACCTTTAAATCAGGTTCATGGGGTTCTTTTAGGCTCCTTCAAATGAAGTAGAAAAAAAAACGAGTAAAAATAATCAGTTCTCCATGAATTCTCTAGCTATTTCAAGAACATAAGTTTAATCTGTTTATAAGCATCTATAAAGACCCTTTATTGAGAGAATTTATTGCTCCACATCATCTCCCTGGACGACTTTGAAAAACTTTCGCTCTCTGGAGTACTGCTACAACGAGGTTGATTGTTTGAAATCCAGCTCAGGATCAGCAAGCGCTCTCGCCTGACCTCAGCTCTGCCCCAACAACCCTAGACACAATAATTACCTACTAACTCTCTCGATCGTGCAACTCGTTCTCTGCCCGACCACTCACCCGACAGTTACCCCTCTCCACATCGCTTTCCCTCTTTCTATTTTCCCGCTCTCTTGTTAGACTTCTTCCTTCCGATTACTCTCACTTTTTCATAACAATTTTTTGGCCTTGTTCTTTAAAATGTTAATCACGTATGGAATGATGGTAATTTTGGCCCTAGCATTCCCATTCCTATGGCGCAGAATGCGTTTTTTCTTGCATACCAGGGCATTCATAGAATTTGAGAACCTGCATCAACGTACTCGTCACTGCAGTTCCTTTAACTGATTGTGTAACTACATTTTTTCTCATCTAAATCTCATTCTACCTCTAAAACAGCTCCTCATTCTCGTGTCAGTCAACCCTAATGGTAGTATGACGACTCATGCCCTTTTTATGGTTAAGAAATGTAATTATGACCAATTGCTTATGGTCAAGAAACGTTATTATGCCCATTACGTATGGTCAAGAAACGTAATTATACCCATTACGTAGGGTAAAAAATTGTAATAATGGCCCCTTACGTAGGGTAAAAAATCGTAATAAAGGCGCATTACGTAGGGTAAAAAATTGTAATAATGGCCCATTCCGTGGGTTAAAAAATCGTAATTATGGCGCATTACGTAGGGTAAAAAATTGTAATAATGGCCCATTACGTGGGTTAAAAAATCGTAATTATGGCGCATTACGTATGGTCAAGAAACGTAATAATGGCCCATTACGTGGGGTAAGAAATTGTAATAATGGCCCATTACGTAGGGTAAAAAATCGTAATAATGGCCCATTACGTAGGGTACAAAATCGTAATAATGGCCCATTACGTAGGGTGAGAAATTGTAATAATGGCGCATTACGTAGGGTAAAAAATCGTAATAATGGCGCATTACGTAGGGTAAAAAATCGTAATAATGGCGCATTACGTATGGTCAGGCGACGTTATTATGCAGTATTCGCATTTCCTTACCATACGCAAAAAGCAGAGTTCAGATATTGGCCTCAATTCTTGAGAAAAAATCAGCTGGTACGAGAGTGAACCTGATTCCTCTAGTAAACTTTCCTATGATAAAAACAAGATTAATGACTTGGTGTAGAAATGAGAAAAAGCGTTATCTTGCCTCCTACGAGTATTCACTACCTACACTCCACTTCAATAGGCATGATACGAGTCACAAATTTCAGATTAAGAGAATGAATGTCATAGAATTTTAGAAATTTATTAAAATGAATGCGTCACAAACATTTAAAATATCAGGTCATATCATAAGTCCTGTCCGTTTTCATGTTCTAACAAGTTTGAATTTGTATTACAGAGGAAAGTATAAAGTTGTGATCTATTCTGCGAAACAATCACTCTTTCACGGTCTTTCATACACGTTGCACGGAAATTCATTTAAATGTTTAGCTATTTTTATCTTCAACCCTTCAATCAACATGAACCCGTCAACAGAACACAGAGACACATAATGTTGTTCCAGTTTCACAAAGGATGTAATGCGCCAGCAGCTGCCAAAATATCTTCCAGATGTGTATATATATGGTCTAAAAGCAGTTCCTGAACGGACATGCAGACGATAGTTCGAAATGTTTTTAAATGGGGATTACAGCCTTGAATATAACCCTCGAGAAAGTCGTCCTGTTGAGTTTGATGCAGCTTTATTGAAAGCAACCCTTGAAACTAATCTTGCAGTATCCATAAGGCACTCGAGCTTTAAACTTCAAGTGAGTGCAATGACAATTCAACGTCACTTAAGGAAGATGGGCGAGAAACCCAAACTTAAGAAATGGGTTACTTATGACCTTTCCGCTGTTAATCGTCAGCAGCGCGTGAATGTCAGTGTACCTTTGTATTCCCGCCAACTGCAAGAGCCTTTTCTGGATAAAGTTGTTACAAGAGATGAAAAATGGATCATGTACAACAATGTTAAACATCAAAACAATGGATAGATCAATATGCAAGACCGCAATCACAACCAATACCAGGGCTCCATCTGAAAAAAATGTTGTAGTTTGTTTTGTGGGATATGAGAGGAATTACTCACTACGAGCTTCTTGAAAACAACCAAACAATCACTGCAGAACTGTACTGTGAACAGTTGCACGGACTTAATTTACCGCTTTAAAAAAAGAAGCGCCCAGCTTTGGTCAATCGAAAGGGCGTCATCCTTCAGCACGACAATGCGCGTCCGCATACAGTACGATGACTTTGGACACTATTGAAACGCTGAAATGGGAAACATTGATTTCCTCCAGATATAACTCCTTCAGACTTCCATCTCTTTAGGAGTCTACACAATCATTTAAGGAGAAAAACTTTGAAACACAAAGACAACATCAAAAATGAATTGCAGGTCTTTTTTGATTCAAAAACTAAAAATTTTTTTCGAATGAGGTTTAAAAAATTGGTTAGTAGGTGGTCAGAAAATGTTACTTATGATAGAGAATGTGTTGTTAAATAAATGGATGTTACTTGATATGTTTTTACTCTCATCATACTAGCAAAAAACCGACAGAACTTATGGTACGACCTGATACTAATCAAGTCCAGTAGTTTATAACGGAAGGAGAAAGGTATAATTGTTTTATCCTAATTTCATTTATCAGTTTTCGGAACCTAGGAATGAAACTCCAGATAAGATTTGTTTCTCATACGGTAGTTAGCGGGTGAACAGAAAACATCGAGTGATAAATTTGACAGTCTTGTCAATGTCATCGCTGATCATTCATAATTAGATGGCTGAAATCCGAACTTTCTGACACAGTTCTCAAGTGGTCCGAACGTCAACAATATCAATTGTGCAAATTCTGGTTGGATGGAGAGATGCTTTAATAGAGCACCATGGTGCCATAGAAGTCTTACAACGCTTCGCCTTACCAGAGCGTGATCGTGAAGCTCACACGTCAATGTAACAACCAACTATGCTCTCCGAGGAGTTCTTTATCAATGACTTAGCATTCCTTCTTACCGCCAGTATTTCTAACATTCTTTAAAGTTAAAACATCATCATCAATAAACAAAGGTGTTCTTCATAAGACTCAAAAAGTGAAACTTCAAAACTTGAAATTTAATCGTGAATTAAATTCTGATTTATATTCTTCCCAATGAGTAACTTGATTTTTAGATACATGGCAAACCCAATGCTGTATTTCATTTCATGCCTCAATTTCATTGCGATCGAAATATAACATTTTCTTTTTCTCTTTCTTCTCAAATTTTTTAACATGTTATTCCCCCAGAAGTTTCATTTGCATTATATTTTATGTCCCCAGTCATTAATGTTAATGACCTCTTAACTGCTCTTCGATGTACAGTTTCGCGCAAATACCACAATTTAATTTGACCACATGTTATCAGGCATTGGATGCTTAGCCACGCTATTTCAAACATTGAATGTTTGGCCACGCGATTTCAAACATTGGAGGTTTATCCACGCGATATCAAACATTAGATGTTTGGCCACACCATTTTTAACCTTGGATGTTTGGCCACGCGATTTCTAACATTGGATGTATAGCCATGCGATATCAAACACTGGATGTTTTGACAACGCGATATCAAACATTGGATGTTTTGACAACGCGATATCAAACACTGGATGTTTGTCGCTCTTTGCAACAAAATTTGCAATGTCCGCAATTTTGCTTCAGCCTCCTAAGTTATAAAATTCGAGTTCGCGTCTAGTTTCGCAATAAGTCTTCGAAACTTTTTAAAAATAAAATTTATTTGCAGTTCAAACCGTCACTTTCAATGAAATTCGTAAAAAGTAATGGTCATGAAGCAATCGCACGTCTTCCTGCCCGTAATTTTCGAGTTTTTATGTTCTGCAAACGCCTCTTCTTATAGTGTTCTTCTGCCACTCTCAAATCGCATTCAATCCCTAAATTTTCCATGATAATATTTTTAACTCTCATTTATATTTTGTTGATATATCTCTTAAAAACTGAATGCATGATTTGAACTATTTTATTCATATCCATTATTTTTAAACGTTTCCAATGCAAGTCAAATATTTCACACCTTCACCGCATCTTTATCTTCTCTTCCAGTTACTACGTTTTCTTTCTCTTGCAGTTCGTATGTTCTCTTGCAGTTCACTTGTACTTTTTCTCTTGCATTTTACTTGTACTTTTCTCTTGCAGTGCACTTGTACTTTTTCTCTTGCAGTTCACTTGTACTTTTTCTTTTGCAGTTCACGGGTTCAGCTTTTTATAAGCGCACGCAAGTCCTAATTGGCTCAATCATATATTCATCCTCTTGTTCTGAGAACTAATTTCCAGCCTCAGCGTTTTAATGGATTTCTCATAAATCTTTTGAAGCTAATGTCGTATTCCGATGAGCACAATCATTAACAGCTCTCTAAATTATTGACTACTGCGTTCTAAAAATCTCATCAGCTCTCAAATGCATCATTATAAATTTAAATGAATATAGACGGAGTATTTTCGTTCTAGGAAATGATAATACAGGAAAACAATGTAATGGAATGGCGAACTTTGACCACTGCAGTAACTTGTATTGAAATTCAATGCAAAACGTAATGTTTACAACTTGCAGATGACTGTCCAATGAATATAGCAGTGAAAGTTTAATTAATTTAAACACTTCCAAAATGTAAATTATGTCGATCAAACGACCACAAAGTATTTAAATCGTTAACAGAAATAGGAAGGTCTAAATTATGGTCATAATCGCGACTATTGAACATATCAAATTCTACAAATTTACAATGTACGAACGATATTGAATGAAATAATATTTTTGACTTTTATCGTTTTTGCTTAAGTAACGACACTAGTGCAGATTCCATCATGTTTATCATTGCTAAGGTACTATCAGATCCCAGCACTTTTATAATTGCTAAGGTATTATCAGTTTCCTGCATGCTTATCATTGCTAAGGTATTTTCAGTTTCCTTCATGTTTGTCACTGCTATGCACTATCAGTTTCAAATCCTCGTTATTCAGGACCATAACCAAAGCCCCAGATAATTGACAAATTAGTCTCTGTATGAATCTTAAAATATATTCCAAACCCAGATTAACAGTATTGAAATTATTTATTAAAGTACTTGAAATGTATCTTGCAAGCCCAACAAACTTCCAAAATTTGATATTCTAAGTCGGATTGTCAAAGTTTACAAGAGTAAATTTTCAAATGTTGAAAATAATGCTGCTATTGAAGCACGGTATCTTTAACAAGAGTGCATTATAATTACTAACCCAAATAATAGTATATATATTTGACATCCATAGCTACAGTTATGTAAAACCCCAATTTTTTAAAGCATCGAAAATCAATCAAAAGTCGAAAGTTAAATATCCATCCCTCAGCAGAGGAACACAATTATTGCTCTTCTATCAAGCTATTGTTGTGTGCTGGTGCATCCCGCAGACTCGGCACTATTAACTCCATAAAATCCCACTAAATAAACTGGGGATGTGCTCACAGGAACAAGCGAACATGGGATCGTGCCTGGAAGCGGTGCGGATGGAGCTAATCCTAACTTTATGGTGATCCGATTTAGGTTGGTCTCCCTTCAACTGTGTGGGCCAACACCTATGGAATGTGATCCTTGATCCTACTTTCATTAATCCCGAAGGTGCTCCCGACTGAGTGGAATCAGCACCCGATTTAGGGAATTAGATGCGATTTGTTGGCTCTAGGGGAGCGTTCACACTAAAGCAAAGGGTTTCTCCCTCCCAGAATTTGAGATCTTGCAAAACCCGCGGTTCGTTAGGGAAAGTCTCTCTAATCGTGACTTCAAGTGAAAAAATTCTGTTCAGCTATAGTCATGGTTGTTGCAGGAAACCCCTATCTCCATGTACTCAAAGTAATTCAATCATATTTGTCATATATTAATGTGATTCACTCCTGGCTGAGATATTTTAGAATGTTCCAACTCAGCAGTAATAAGTTTCAAAAAACGGGATTCGAAAAATTTTCACCATTTTGAGAAGCATGACGCAGAACTTCAATTTTTGGGCCTGGATAATATGTTATGAATTTCAACACCGTGCAAAACCACTATGATTTAAAACCATAAAACAGGCAGGAATAGATGATCAACGATCTCTGTAAACGTTTTGTGTGAAAACTTTTTTCCTCATAAAATACGTCTTGCCTATTCGTATAATTTCCTAACATAAGTATAAAAACTCGTGTAAAACCGTGGAAAAAGAGAAAGAAAAAGTAGTAAAAATTTTCTGTATGTACTTTGAGTCGCATTTCAATACCAGTCGTTAAGTGCTAAGAATTGTGACAAGTCACAAATGTTCATGGTCAGCCTCAATTTATATACGTGAGATTTAGTTAGTAGTAGTTATCATCAGAAAACCATGCATTTTCTAAAAAGTTTAATCATTAATGGTAATGCAACATTAAATTTTATAAATGATTTAACATAAAGATCCTTGGTTAGTAGGTATACCTTGATACAAGACACAAGAATGTATAGTCAAAATCAAGTGGTTGACGTCACGCCAGTGACTGTTTACGTCCAACTATTTCCCAACAGCACAAAACTGTTTTATTTTTAGTAGATAATTTAAAATAGAACATTTCATTGGTATTGCTGGAATTTAGTTTTAGGTGTTTGTCATAATTACATTTCTTTACTGAATAGATTCATCTTCATTTTCATAACAAATAAAGGATGCGCGAAAATAGGATAGAAGTCATGTCAATAACATGGGTATTCATTTATATATTTCCTCTAAGATGTTCAATATCAAAAACAAGGTGTGTAAAAAAGGCCCGTTCTGTGTTTCTTGATCACCAGGATTTGAACATTCAAAAAGTGCAACGTTAAGTGTTCAGGACAACAGTCACGTTCATATCTATCTGAAGAAGAATGCATACTCATCATCACATAATTCAGCATCATTTTGAAGTAAAGATCAAATGTTACAGGCAGGACTTTTACAGTCAAATTACTCAGCGCTGGACATCGCATTTGCGTCACACTTTCCGTAGAGAAGAATTTGCGCACACGTGACCAAGTTGACCGACAATACTCGCCCTCCCTCGCCGTTTATTGAACTAATCTGAGCAAAGATCACCTGGTTAGAAGCGCCCGGCGTCCAGCGTTATTAGGGCGCAGATTAGCCGAAAATAAGCAGAAAATCCGTTGCCGGCATTGATCGCCCTGGCCGGGACAGGTGGCGGAACGCAGGTCGAAACGAAAGCGCGCGAAACACGAGCAGCGACAGTCTGTTTGAACCCTAATTCAGTTGTGTGGACTAGCGAAAACGTCTCAGTTAATATTTTTGTGGCTCGTATGTATTTTGAATTACTGAATCATTAAAATTGCAGGAGTGATCAATTTCAGCAAAGAGAACTTTTGTCGTTTATAGCACTTACAACACATGAAATTGCCGGTTGATCCTTAAACTGCCGTTTTCTGCCATGCATTTTACATATTGCGTGAGTTTTATGTACGAGTATGTCCGAGTGGTCTCACATGCACACGCGTATTTTACGTTCATTTCTATTGTGGCGTAAACTCTCAACATACGTTTTTTCAATCGAATGGTTGCTTTAACGGTTCACTTACACCTGAAGAGATCATTTTTCATCAGAAAAAAAGAGAATTTTATGGGTATAAACAAAAATAATTGTGCTCAAAAAGAAGTACGTGCGTCAACATTCCTAAACGATAATGAACAATGTTAGGCTTCTCTCGCTCAAGAGTAAACTCTCCCGTTAGATGTCAGATTCGCGGATGTTAAATTCTGATTTGACATCCTGTAAATTTCAGTGTTCAGCAAAAAATTACGATACCTCTGAGAAAGAGGATGAGGCGCTTCATGTAGCGACGCTGGTTAAGATAGACTATTTTATTGCCTCACAGTTTTACTCCACATATCGATTATATCATTAGTAAATCTGCGCACCGTTTGCATGCAGACCATAAGTGTACTTGCATTGCCTCACAGTTTTACACCACACATCGATCATATCATTAGTATATCTGTGCACCGTTTGCATGCAGACCATGAGTGTACTTGCATACATCCATAATTATAATCAAAGATAGGGGATTTTGCATAGCCTTAAGGACGCCATAGTAACGATGAAGGCCGAGTTATAGTGGCGTTCAGCACAACGCGTGCGAACGAGCGGAGATAATCCAAAGAGAGCAGACGAGTTTACTCATCCATTCAATACACGCGGCTACTAAGAAATAAGAAAATATGTAAGAGAAAGCTCAGAGGTTTACGTGAGTGCCGAGACTTGTAAAGAGGGCGACAAAGTGTTTGAGGGCGACAAGGTGTTTGAAAATTTATTGGTGTACTGAACACCAACTGAAACAAAAATTAATTTTTAGCGGCACATCCAGAAAAAAATATCGGTATTTTATTTTAGCGAGCGACATCGATATTCGTTCGTAACACAACATTAGGGCAATGCCGCTACTAGTTACAATAATAACACCATGACTTCCGGTTCGCGTTACAATAATGGAAGTAAAAAAATTCGCACTTTCAACTACGGAATTGTTGGATGCATGGATAGATCCATGGATGAATGAATGAATTAAAGGATGGAGGGATAGTTGGAAGAATGCATGAATAGATGCATGAATGAATGGGTGCATCGATCAATGGAAAGATGCATGGATGAGTGAGTGTAAGGGTAAACGAGAGAATGAATACATGGATCACTGGATGAACAGACGAACGAAGAAGTGAATGAACGAACTAATGAACGATGGAATGAATCAATTAATTAATGAAGCAATGACCGAATGAATGAGCGAAAGAAGCAACAAATGATTAAACGAGTATATGGATGAGTGAACGAATAAGTCAATGAATGAATCGATAGCTGAGGGAATGAATGAATAAATAAAAGAGATTCACACTCACATAGCAAATGCTAAATGATATTTTATTCCTGAATTTTAAGAATTATTTTTTGCTAAATAAAGATTTCCTTTCAAAACAACGAATTTTTCAAACATTTCATCCCTCAAGTTCCCCCGTCAGGCAGCACGAATGTACTCTGTATAACTGAAAAGCTGCTCAATAGGCCCTAGTTTAGGCAAAGCAGGGTTGTGCGTTACGAACAGCTATCTTATTGCGCCATTATTGCTCAGTTCGGTGAAAGGGTACCTGCATCACTTGATATATGAGCGCTTCTATCTCCTCACTTTACGTATTTTCTTTCCACGTGTCACTCGATTTAGCATCGTATTCACATCAAAATAGAAACTTATACGTATTTTTAAAACAAAATTTTCATATGCTTTCAAGCTTCGGCTAAAATAACAACCTAGTCTGTAATATAATTACTTTACATATACAAAACATATTACCTTTACCGTTTTCTTTGATGTCGAGTATGGGGAAGTATCTGTGCTGGGTACTTACTGTTTATTGATTTTTAGGACACATGAGGCACTGACACCAGCAAATATTCTCTTTTCGGCTGGCAATTGTGACAAGTTTCCTCGCAGAAATAATATCGGACTTGATCTAGTAGTTCCTCGATGATCCTTCAAATATACAGTTAGGTTGAGCTAGCAATGAAATTCCTGGAGTAGAGTTATACGCAGTCATTTGTTCCCACTAACTCTGTGTTGTTGCAGGAGTGCTGTCACAGGGGTTGGCAGATTTGCTACCGCGTAACCTAGCATTGTCGCTGTTCAGGAAACCCGACAGTTGGGTCGGTTGCTGAAACGCGTTTCAGATGCGTTCAAACACGTCAGCATGAGATCGATTGGAACGGTGTCGTTTGTACTTCATTTTTAATAAGCAGTAAAAATTTTAGGTTATTATGGGTGATTTCGTTACTCGTTAATTTAGAAACTAATAATTTGTGCTACCGGTATTCATCAGAAAAATATCGACTGTAACTTTCTACTAATACAGTAACTAGTTCCTGCTAATGTGTGAGATCATCGCATACTGATATGAATTGTCTTCCTCTGTCATCTTTATCTGAAACGATACCTATCCCATGCCCTCCCCACCCAAAGGGCTATCCAACCTACTATTGTACAACCTAATCCAGCCTCACCCAACCTAACTTGAGGTTTTTTATGAATAGGGCTCGTTTCAGTTTTAATGCAAGAGCAATTTCAAGTGTTTGTGTGCAATAGGTGAAAAACGATGTTTTAGTTTAAGTGATAGTGTTAGGGATTGCAAGGCGAGGCTTAGTCGGCTTTTTGATTGGTAGCGCAAAACGGCACGCCGGTCTCAAAACCGGGTGGTTAAGAAAGCCTCGATTCCTCCTCTTCTCTCCATGAATAAATTAAAAATTCTTCGACATAGAGAGCCCCTCAAGAGCTGCTTGGATTTTTTCATTATATGCACGTTAAACGAATGAGAAATGAGTCCAAATGAAGTTTCCGTCAAGTCGCAGCTATACGAGACAGGGGGGGGAGGGGGAGGTATGTTACGTTCACCTTATCATCTAAGGTGCCAGGGCGAATCTTTTACTTCAATTTAAGATATTTAATGAGCCAAAGTGTAATGAAAGGATGCTTTATTCTAATCAACCAAGCCTGA
The DNA here is from genome assembly GCA_014220935.1 of Platorchestia sp. MABIK. NCBI lineage: Eukaryota > Metazoa > Arthropoda > Malacostraca > Amphipoda > Talitridae > Platorchestia > Platorchestia sp. MABIK. The sequence goes on along the minus strand of JACJUY010005538.1, from coordinate 29,995 downwards.
TCCATATCTTGAACATTGGTTTTTCAAATGCCTTATATGTCATAACTAACAACCAGGGTTGCGGAGTCGGAGTCGGGAGTCGGAGTCGCCGGAGTCGCATGTTTTAGGGTGGAGTCGGACTCGGAGTCGCTTTTCTGAATGTGTGTGGAGTCGGAGTCGGAGTCGCTTTTCCGAATGTGGTGGAGTCGGAGTCGGAGTCGTTCATTCGGATGTGGCGGAGTCGAGGCTGGAGTCGCCATTTTTTCGTGTCTTCGATTCTAATCTTCGCAAAAAATTATTGATGATTGTTTGAAACCGAAAGTAAACAAAACAGAGTTTAAAATATTTAACTGAAAAGCTAAAAAATTCGCAGTGTTTTAGCGATTATTTTGTTCAAGGTTCGAAACAGCGTATCAATACCTATCACCTAATACGGTCAATGGTCATTGATATCTAGTCATTGTGGGTTCGCACACATATATATGTGATACCTACGAGTGCGAAGTATAATTTGGGTCCTGGAGCAATAATGCATATATTATAGTAAAAAAGTCGGAATTAGTGATTGAAAGCATCGAAAATTCATTCTTTTTGTTTCTGTTTCTCTCGTTCCCCCTTCAATTAATACATAGGACTAAGAAACTAGTAGAGAATGTGCTGCAAGTTACTTGCAGCACAGCTCAGCTGATGCAATTCACTGTACTCACGTAAAGAGTGGTAACTCTGTACGCTCTTACTGTGGCTATATTCTATACCAATGGTTCCTTATAACCACCTTTTCTGGTCTTTCTTTTAGTTATGCTTTGAAGTATTGATTGATAATGATTAGTCTTTGCAGTAACCAAACGTTATGTTGTGATTATAAATATTTCTAGTCTTTAGGTTGTGATATATTGATAATGATTGCCTAAACCAGAAGCTATGGTCTGATACATAGATAGTTTTAGTTTTCAGGTTATGTGATCTCTATTGATAATGAAAATTTCAGTTTGCTGATTTTGATGCTAATAACTGTAATATTAGTTGATTTTTTTCAACTATATGTAGTATCAATGCACTTGAAATTTATTTCTTTGTTTTGTTTACTTCCTTGTCTTTACGTCAAGTTTACATGAATTAATAATGAAAATTTCTGCTCATTTCTAAAGTTGTTCCTTGAATTTTGTTTGATTCTTCAAGAGTTACATTGTATTTTACCATTTCATTTTCATGTTTCATTTTATCTTCTGATCACTCCCCAGTTTCTAAGTAAGCATACGCTGAAATGGAGATTTGTATAATTATGTTTTAACAATTTTAAAACTGAAATAGTATCTGTTTATCAGCATTACATAATTAATGAATTTTTTTTAAGAAAACTTTGGAAATGTTGTAAGGTAATCAAAATCGGTATTGGGACATTTGAAAAAATAAAATACAGTGTGAAAATACCGCTGCAGTGAAAATGATACCACAACACTAGCAAATTCTTCCCTATGTCACCCACATATTGTGACTGAAAGCAATGGACTATCTCTGTTGCGATGATTGTTGCATTTATACCATAGTACAAATTTTCTTGCTGAAAAAGCACCAAATTTCATCAAAAGTACGAAATGAAAAGAACGGGGACGTTTATTAAAATAAGAATGTGTCAAATACAAAGTAAAAAGTCAAACGAGAATAAAAGACAATATCATATTACACACAAAGAAACTCAAAGTGGCTTTTATTCGTAAACAAAACGTTTCGAAAACGTCAGACCCCTGCGACGAAAGCAGAATAACTTTTACCTATTATAGCCGAGATGTAAAATAGCGTTGAGCAATAATATGTCACCTTTTCTGCATTGTTACCCCGCATAGTGTGGGTACAGAGAAAAAAAGACGGTGTGCAAATCTTGTCTGATTTATCTACATGTATATATGAAATATCGTAATTTTGGGGATTTTCAAAATAATAATTGAATCAACTATAGTAATTTCGTTAAATCGGAGCATCCTTAGGAATAGAAAAAACTGTTGATTTATGTGCAGGGTATGCATTGCTCACTTTGCCTACTCAAAAGACACCTATCAGTAGTATATATTTATAATAGTGTAGTCTTGATAGTTCCGACCGCACTAAAGCAGTTTTTTGGTTTTTTACGATTAAACCTGCAAGCATAATACCATTACGAAAAATTTGCTATTTTTGATAGTTCCGACCGCGTTAAAGCAGTTTTTTGTTATTTTTACGATAAAACCTGCAAGCATATTACCATTACGAAAAATTTGCTATTTTTGATAGTTCCGACCGCGTTAAAGCAGTTTTTGTTATTTTTACGATAAAACCTGCAAGCATATTACCATTACGAAAAATTTGCAATTTTAATGTTCGTTAGGAAATTAACACCAAGTCATCAATGATAAACTTTAGTAGCTATTTCACTATAGCAATAAAATGTGCAAACATTTGTTAATACTTAATAGCTTGAAACTGCAGATCCTTCTCCTAACCGTAAAATGCTTGCAGTTCTCGTTGTAAAAACATCAGAAATCTGTTTTAGTGGGGTAGGAACGATCAAGGCTTCACTTTTTTCATTTCAAATCAATCTAAGTCAAGGTCAATTTAATCCAAGTCAAGGTCAATTTAATCCAAGTCAAGATCAATTTAATCCGTCAAATTCAAATTAAACCAACCCTAAGTTGAGATAAAAATTGACGTAATCACTCGTTAACATGAGCGTTTTTTGTATTAAATATGCCTCTGTTGTATGTAATGAGCAAGACAATCGTTTTCCTTTCAGCAAGGAATACATAAAATTTCCGCCGGTGTCCGGTGTAGCGATCTAAAGACAAGCCGTCGTGAAATGTGCTAAATATCCAGCATCAGGAGGCAGAGTGTGATTCAGATCGTTGAGAGGCGTAAAAAATACAAGTCATTATGCTACAGTCTAAAGTTGTTTTAAAATTCTACATTTATGGCAGTTTGCGTCCATTCAAATATTTATGGTAATTTTATGTTTCACATACATGTAGAAGTATCGAGGAATTATTTACGCTCAAATAGAGATTTATATGTGTGAAATTTCACTTTATCACATGAATGATATCATATATACATGCTACTACATAAGATTATCATTGAACGATATGTAAACTTATTCTATAAAAAAATATAGTAACGAAGTCCTCATTTTCGCTCGTCCAAACGATTTTCGTAAGTTACAATTTATTTCATCGACATAGATGAAATATTTGCCTTGGCCTATTATTTTGAAGGGATGGCAACACTTTCATTGCTAATGCAGGAATGGGTGAGTGTAGTAATGTACTCCTATAAATTGTTTTCAAACGGAATCGTACATAAATACTCAGTGAATCGCGTTTGTATCCTCTTAAAGATTAAATCTACATAACGTCCAGTAGTAATCATACGTATTTTCATGTACACGATTTCATATATGTGATAAAATGAAATTTCACGCACGTAAATCTCTAAATGAGAGTAAATACATTCTCGATATTGCTATGTGTAACATAAAATTACCTTTTGAACATGAATATTTGAATGGAAGCAAACCACCATTAATGTAGAATTTCAAAATAACTTCAATGAGTAGTATAATACGAGGTGAACTGATTATATTTTATATTTGACTGGTATCTTTTACGCCGGTGAAAGATCTGAATCACACTCAACCTCCTGATGCTGGGCACTTAGAACATTTTACGACATTTTGTCTTTAGATTGTAACACAGGCAAAAGTTTTATGTATTCCTTGATGAAAGGAAAAACTATTATCTTGCTCATTACATCCAATAGAAACATATTCAATGCAAAAAACGCTCTAATTAACGAGTGATTGTGTCAATTCTTCACTCAACTTAGAGTTGGATCAATTTGAATTTGACTTGGATTTAATTGAACTTGACTTGGATTAATTCGAATTTGACTTTGATTATTTCAAACATGACTTGGATTAAATTGAACTTGGCTTGGATTAAATTGAACTTGACTTGGATTAATTTGAAGTGAAAAAGGTAGCGCTAACATTGGCGCGAATGTGGTATCATACTTTAGGTTTCAAAGTTTCTTTAAGTCTTTATAATTCCAAAACTAAAGAGTTTTTGGCATGTTATCATTTGTGAAAATTTATTTATTTTGAGTTTTCAACATAAGGGGGAAATTTCTTTTCACAAAAAATACCCTTTATACATAATGAAACGATAGGTGTCTCCATCAATTTATAAATTAACATGTGTTTTGTGTGTAATTTCCACTATGTCATTACAATGGGAATCAGCTTGATTGGATGGTATCATAAATACCATTCAAATTATGTGAAAAACCAGGCATCTGCTCACTTTTGTTAATAAGTAAAAAAATTATTGTAAAATTGAATTTATTGTCAAGAAAATGCAGCTTATCGTGGTAAAGAGGTATGGCAAATTTGTTGAAAACTGTTTTGCTAATAATAATTTGAAAAATAATACACAGTTGTTGCTTGCTTGATTGGTGTTTGCGTCTGTGACGTTCTTAAGGGCACCATCCGGGATTTTGACCTATTTCCGTCAGATTCACTTGAAAATTGGTCAGTATATGTATTTTTTGAGAGTTAACCTTTTTTACTCGTGTCATTTTTTCGATTTAGGCCATATGTTTTTTGTTTTAATAAAAACGAGTTTTTTGATACATTTTTATGTATATTTCAAGACGTATCTCCTCATTGAATTTGGATGCTAGAACAAAACCAAAAACAGTTTTAGAATCCTTGGAACATTTCTAACAAAAGTTATCGACTCAATTTGAACATTTTGAAAACTTTTTTGTGAAATGCAAAACTTTATAGTAACGTTTCAAACAATTATTTTTGGGTTTGGATCCATTTAAATTTTTTGGTTTGTCCCATTTGAATAATTGAGTCGATAACTTTTGTTAGAAATGTTCCAAGGATTCTAAAACTGTCTTTGGTTTTGTTCTAGCATCAAAACTCAATGAGATACAATTTGAATGGTAGAAATGTATTATTATTCATGAGAGCCCAAAAACAAAATATACTATTGAATTGCAATATCACAGACAATTTATGTACATGAATGCAGTTTCTTTGATCTATTTCTATGTGCAAATAATGTGCAATATTTTAATTGTAAATTTCAATATAACATAAGAAATATCGTGCATAAAAACATATAGAAATATATTTTATTTGAGTACTCGCCATGTACCTCATTTATATAGGCCCGGGATTTTCAACTTTGTTCGTCCGATTCGCTTGAAAATTGGTCAGTATAAGTATTTTTTGAAAGTAAACCTTTTTGTACCCGTCATTTTTTCGATTTAGGCCTTATTTTATTTAATTTTTTTTTCTCACTAAAAATGAGTCGTTTTATACACTTTTATGTATATTTCAAGACGTATCTCCTCATTGAATTCTGATGCTACAACAAAACCAAAGACAGTTTTAGAATCCTTGGAACATTTCTAACAAAGTTATTTGATTCAATTATTCATATGTGACAAACCAAAAAATTTATATGGATTCAAAACCCAAAAATAATGGTTTGAGATGTTATGATAAAGTTTCGCATTTCACAAATTTTTTTTCAAATTTTCAAAATGTTCAAATTGAAACAAATGACTTTGTTAGAAATGTTCCAAGGATTCTAAAACTGTCTTTGGTTTTGTTCTAGCATCAAAATTCGTTGAGTAGTTACGATTTGAATGGATCCTTTTCCGACACAAAAAAGAAACATACTAAATTTTTTATGATTTTGGCCCCCATTTGGACCCCCCCTGGGGGGGGGGGGTTCTAGTGTCCGTAGCGCCATAATATTTCATGGCGCAATAACCCATACCATAAGGATCCTTTTTCGACAAAAAAAAAAATTGAGTCATGGGTGCGGCGGGGGCCCAATTCGGCCTCGGATGGTACCCTTAAGGATGCTTAATGGCCGTATCTGCGAAACGAGTTTCACCAATGCACAACTACAAGACTATTTAATCGCGGGCACTATTAGGGTAGATCTATTTGTTTTTTATCTGTATCTAGCGACTTTTTTGAAGAAAACTATCGAACCCCGTCATTTTTCAAGAATCATGTACACTAGTATATACGTATTAGTAAAACTTGATTTTTAACGTTCTCTTGCCAATTTAAAAGTCGTTTGTAAATAAAGATCTTAATAACCATATGTACAGGTTGCAATACCTGCAAGCAGTAATATTCATCATATAAATTGTGAACAGGGGGAGTTGGAGTCAGAAAATTGTGAATAGGTGGAGTCGGAGTCGCAAAATTCTGGAAAGGTAGAGTCGGAGTCGCAAAATTCTGGAAAGGTGGAGTCGGAGTCGCAAAATTCTGGAAAGGTGGAGTCGGAGTAGCAGAACTCTGGAAAGGTGGAGTAGGAGTTGCAAAATTTTGAAAAGGCGGAGTCGGAGTCGCAAATTTTTTCCTCCGACTCCGCAACCCTGCTAACAACAAGGCGCAATGACTGTTACCCTCGGTAAAGCCGATACCCATTTCAGACACCTTGGTGGAGTGGGGAATTGTGGTTGAGATTTCCCTTTTCCCAACAAGGAGAAATCACCGGGAGGCGAAAGTTCAGGTTTTACAAAAAAATTCTGGAAAATCAAGTGAAACTTCATGAGCATCCTCAAAAAGGCACTCAAGTATAGAAAACAAGTTTCAGAGAAGATAAGTAGTAGTAGTAGTAGTAGTAGTATTAGCATTAATTTGCTAGCGCTTCAGTAATTCGTATTATATCGCGCCGTAGATCTCACAGTTCAATAATACGAAATTCACATCGCTACACGGAAGCACACTATCTAATTGCTTGTTCAAAGTTTGTCACAATCACCATTATGGAAAACACAGCAGCAGCCATCACACAAACCGCTCTAATTGCCACCCACATTGTTGTCATCTTATAAGAGCCCCAGTTGATCTTTGTCGGGATCATCCACAGAGCCACGCACAATCCGCACGCACAGGACAGCCAAAACACCCCGTAGGGGATTTCAGCTGCCCACCCATCTATGGCCGGGCGCCTTACCCACGCTGAAATCCCCAGAGGCATCTACGCAGTGCACCCGGCCATGTTGCAGTTTAGTCATCCGCATCTCAGACGTGAAGAAAGTTCTTCTTGCTTACGCTGTTCTTTCCTGGTTAAATTTTAGATATCAAAATGCACTTCTCTAGGAACATTCAGAGAAGATAAAATATCGCGAAACTCCAACCATTTCAGATTTCTTGACCTAGTTCGGTGTCCATTAAGAATTTTCTTGGGTCATTTTGAGGGTATTTACAATATTTTCGACACGAAGACTATAATAAGCGAGAGGGATAAAGGATATTTTATTTCAAACAAGCCTGATACACGTCTTATACAGCGTTTTCTTAAATGCCTTAAAACTAACACCAGGGTGCAATGACCGTCACCCACTGTCGGGCCGGTACTCATTTCCGATACTTGACAGGCGCAAGAATGTTAGGTTATGGTCTCTTTTTCCCAATGGGGAGAATCACCAGGATAGCATCGTCAGAAACGAACCGGACACCCTTAGCCACTTAAACCACTCAAAAACGGCAACCGTTAGAAGTAATATTTCTTGGTTATGGAAACCAAAGCTGTCGGGTAGTCGCAATGTGGTTGTACCTGGTAATCATTTAATCGCCGCCAGTGTTCAGTGGACAGCTTCGAATTACAAAAAGAGTGATGCTAACAGCAAATTATGGACCAATGCTAGTAGGTAGGAAGAGAAGCATTGTCTCAAACTAACGTTTGGAAAATTTAATGAACTGCGCAGACAAATTTCTCCCATTAGGCACGTACGTCTCCGTATCGAGTGAAGATAAATTTGAGGTTTCAAAATAAGGAAAAGGAAACTCGTTAAAAATCCAACATTTCCTAGTAAAAAAAGTAAAAATCTATTCTTAGAATACTACAACTGTTACAATTCTAAATACACATGATGAGAGCTAACGATATTAGGTATACATGCAACAAAAAAAGTATATTTTTCAAACAGTTGTATGACATATTCTAGATCTCAGGGTTTAGTGCAGTTTCTATTTAATTAGGAAGTTTTCAGAGAAAATTAGCTGACTTCAGGCGCATCACAAGGGAAAATGACGTAAGTTAGTACGCAGAAATAAAACAAGAATGGTGACTAAAACTGGAGAAAAATGTAGAGGAACACATCTGGGAATAAGAATTAAGCTGAAAGACGCTTCTTCACGCAGTTCGCGCTGGCTCTTGTGAAGCGCTCAGGTGGCAGAACTCAATGACAACGTGAAGTTTCCTTCATTAGACGAATGATTTCCTTTTCCTGCACTCTCAGGAATTACTATTAAACTTCTGCCGTCAATTATAAAATTTCGACAAAGATTGGATTATGGAGTAAAAACTGCATTTACTTAGTAGTAAAGACTACAAATACGCTTAAGTAATCCAATACAAAGGCTCTCAACCAATTCAACATTAAACTACGACAGATACCCAGCAGCACCCTAACTAAAAAGTAATAGACCAATCTCTCCTTCAGAAAAATAGCGATCATGTTCCCCAGGAACAATGAACCGTTATGTAGTTTTACCATTTCAGCATTGCTTGAGATCAAAAAGCCTCCGGTGCCGCTTCCTATCATTGAAGATGACGCACAAAATTTGAGAGCCAACAAAACTTGTGAGGTGACACTCTCGCAAAAGGCATCATCACAGAGCGGACGGCAATCTCACAAGAAAGTGAGAACTCCCCGATGCAGTAGAGTAGAGATAAATCAAGAACTCCCACATCTTGCTTGGTAGCTTCAGCAGCGATAGATTCGAGTGACACCATAGTGCTTCTAAATTATGATACTGAAAAACTAACGATCGCACATTGTTTAAGAAGATATGTATATATGAGTTAAAATGACATGCGTTAAGAATCACAGATGAAATAAAGCTGAAAGAAATAAGTATTAGAATGCATACAGGTAGTCACAGCCGTGTTCGTGCACAGAAAAATGTGAATCACAGTTATTGCAAAGTTACAACACCAGAAACTAAATTAAGTAGAGCTAGCATTTGATTCCACAAGCTCGACACTGTAGGCTTTCGACAAATAACGAACAGCAAGTCAAAGTCAAAAGGCAAAGCACAGCGCGCATTCAAAGTTGTGGAATAGGTGAAAATTGCATCATAGCGGGTTGTTCAACAACACAGCAGAATTTTCCCAACACTGGTCAAAATTAAAAAATACGCGAGTGACCCGCACGAAAACATACAAAACGAATTTTCGGGTAGTGACTTTCACGGTAAAATAGAAGCCACCGAAAATAGAAAGAGCGAAAGTAAATATATTACCTTTACAACTGGTAACTGCTCTCGGTCAAAAACCAGGAAGAGCTGCAAACGTTTCTCCCATGGGATCAAATAATTTTCTTAAAAATCTCTGTCTTCAGAAGCGTTTGTATAAAAGCAGAAACAATTGATGAAATGCGTCACTGAACTTCAGAGAGGCAGCACAGCTGGGACTGAGGCGGCGGGAGAACACAAGCACCAGGTCTAAATAAGATCACATGAAAATGACGGCTTCGCGTAAGAAGATGAAAATAAGAAGAAACCAGACTAAAGAAGACAAGGCTTGACTTTTGGAGTAAGAAATAGGTGATTTAAGTTCCCCGTTTACCGAATATAAAAATAACAGCACATTTAACTATACGTAAGCAAACAACAAACATTCGGCCACCGAGTTATGAGTTGAGTATTCAAGATGCCTTTCTGGAACGTCTGTCTACTTTGAACTTGTTCTTGACATAGCTGGTCAATACAAACAACATCATAAGTGAATGAAAATGAGCGCCAAGATCGGATGCAGATGTCTGAAAACAATTACTACAAACGTTAGAAAATACTGTATGAAAATAAATACGAAATATAATATGAGATCGAAGTACAGATAAAACTGTCTCTTGCATTCAAATAATGGAATGAAATTACCAAACGAGTTCCGGAAAAACCTAACGCTGGGAAACAAAAGAGATCTTAAACCAGATATTACAATTACAGATAGTCTCCGCCTAACGACCTCATTTAGTTGTGACCAACGATGTTCGAAGATGTTCGGACGAAAGTCGGGTCAGTACATGCTTTACTGGAAGTTTGTACACTGCACCTCTCTACAAGTTCGTGCGAAAATTAAACCTTTTCTCCAGAAGATAAATTTTGCAACTTTTTACCTTTTTCTGTATTGTATTCTCAACGTTTTATTTAGTTTATTAAAAGCCGCGCTGGTCGTGAGTCGGCGACTTCCTGTTCTTAAAGGCAATTACAACAGAGAAATTGCAACATTTGCTGATTTCACTGCCCACGCACAGTAAGAAAAAAATGCTGAGCCACATATCAAGTAAAATGGTAACATAAATAGGATTAAGTTCAAACTGAACTAGCTTCGCATTGAATAATGATTCTAGGCGTGAGATACTCCAAAAAGTATGTGCTACTGGCATCATAGAACTCGGCTGTTACGCTAAACTCGCCCATCTCCAAGGCCACAGAGAGAGATCTTGTAAACCTAAGTGCAAAACTACATCTCACAAAACGAGCCTATTCCATCCGCCACGCAAACTAATACATGTAAGAGCACAACTCGTCTTCACTAATAGCTGACGCCGTCCGACACGCCGGATGATATGCAGGGTCTTTACTGCCCATAGTCACTGCCTTTACTGCCCGACGTTCTTCAATTTGGTCAAACATTCAGAAAAGATCGAATTCGATCATTTAAGCCAGAGGGCGAATCAAGACAAAAAAGCCTACAGTGAGAGCACGGCCAGCACATAGAGCGTAGCTCAGATGCTCAGCACTTTCTACTAAAAATAAGTTGTCCTTTTTCTAACAAACAGGTTTAATTTGCAATACAAGAATAAGTTAACCTAGCGAGAACCTAATAAGACGGAAATTAACAAGACGTCTGTCTACGTACAAAAAACAACTACAATTGACCGTAGCGAGAAAAGATTGAACTCCTTCAACCCAGAAAAAAGTTTGAAAAACGATACTAAAAAATACTCGTAGTAAAGAACAGTCTGAGACATCAATCGCTACTTTTATATAGCGAAAACAGCAAGTAGAAAGAAATTCTCATCGACACAATTTTACAAAAAAATTTTCTTACTAATGCAATTAATTTTTATTAGAGACTGCCTGAAGAACCGTAAGGTGAGGAAGCAGCAGCCACGTCGCTGAGCTGGACGTCGTCACCTATCCAAGTACTTATCAGACACAACGTTGCTCAACTTAACCTTATCGGACGAAAAGAAGTAATTTCACCACTGCATTCCCATTAGAAAGCTGGAAGTTGTCGAATGAAGTTCAACGTAACTGGCAGCTTTAATGCGAAAGACAGTCAAAAGCTCCCAGCACATACTAGAACTAGGTACTTTCTTGTTCAGCAATCACTGTTCACAATCAAGCTGAGTTGCTTAGTTACTGAATTTATGTGCCGAGATCCAAGGACGGAAATTGAAGCAAGCACCCAATAGATACAGCAGTCACTACACTGCGAAAAATGGCTTCCTTGATAACATAAGAAGCAGCATTGAAAGTATAATAAGTACTGAACTCTTGCCTCACATGAAATGACTCAAACATTTGACGCACGTTTACCAACATCCTGGTCACTATGTTGTGAAGCAGAAAAATAACATCACTACTAATTACGACATCACTAGCTAACTGCCCGGCTAGGACACTACATTCAGCGTTCGCAGATAACAAATGACAAAAAGGGGATATATTACAGTGAGAACTAAAATAAAATGAAATGAACTTCGTTTCTTTAAAAACTTGTGGCACATAAATATCAGCTGGCAGTGTTCAGAACGTCTCGTCTTAAATTAAAATCAAGATCCTTCTAGCCAAGAGCTCATTCTTGACCAACATTTGCAAAGCGTTTATATCAATTTCCCACACAGATTCTCTCCTACGGAGCTCAATCAACCTCCAAGGAGACTGCGCTGTCATCCACAGCAATAGCAGCATTCTCGTCTTCGTCTTCAGAGGGCTCGTAGCTCTCCCCTTCACTCTCTTCTTGGTCAGACATACTCCACAAGTCAGACCCATCGTTGATGATGTCAGGGGAATTGTCCGTAGCTTCCATAGATGAAGAAGAAGCAGCAGCAGCAGCAGCAGGCAAGGATGTTGTCAATTCGGTCATTGAAGAAAAGTTTCCACCGGGGTTTGAGGAAGAGAACGTCTTTGGCCTGGCGCTAGTGACGGAAGCAGAACTTTCAACGACAGAGCAATGGCGTTCACGCCATTGCTCCAACTCTTTCTTGAGCTCTATCAATTTAAACTTGAGTTCCCCAAATTTGGGCCTGAAGACTGTTGATTTAGTTTGTAGGCTGACCTGTTGATAAAATAAACATCCTGAATATAAAATAAAATCATAAAAGAAATGCTATCGAAAAACAAATGAAACGGGAGCAACTTTTACCTGTGCATTCTTCACTCCTCCAGGGTGTGACAAAATAAAAAATAGTTCTACCACTATGTAGAGCGTTTGACAAAAAAAGCTCCGATTTCTTCGCCCAGGAACTGGAGCCAGCATGCCACCCTGTCCAGTCCTCTCTCTTAGTCAGGTCTTGAAACACAAGACCTTTTATAATCCTAAATAATTAACAAAAAACTAGCCTATTTTGCACACACAAGCATTTAATTCCTCTATTTATGTCAAATTAGTTTTGAAAACACTTATTTTTAATGAAGTGGTTTTTAATTAACTTATCTTTAAATTTTCAGAATGAAATAAATCCACTTCCACACACACAAACATTTAACAAACCTATTTTTCAAGAAGAAGCCTTCAATTATGTTATTTCTAATAGGGCAGCATTCAATCAAGTCATGTCTCAGAGAGCAGCATCCAATCAAGCTATTTTGAACAATTTTAAACGATTTAAACAATTTATTTACCACAAGCGATACAGAAATAGATTGTAGTCTGATAAAATGGCCAAATTTTAGAATAGCTACCTGTGTGCAGGAGTAAATTCAGTGACTTCTAGGGCATTCTACCATCAACATTATTCTAAAGTATATAATAATGTTGAACCTAATTCACTTCACCTAGTTACGCATTAGACTGATCGATGAATTAGTTTACTCGAGATCCGATGATAAATTTTACAAAATAGTTCATATGGGCTAGATGTTAGAAAGCGTGCTGCCATCAGCAGAAAGTATGAATTCGGAAAATGATGTATACTTAACAATCTCGTTGAAAACGATTAAAATTAGGAGAAGCTCTAGGACAGATCCTTGTGAAACTCAATGGCTGTCTGTAGTTCCGATTGCGCATCGTCAATAACAACATATTGCTTCCGATTTGTTAGGTATGATCTTAACCAATCATGAGCAACTCCTCAAATGCCCTAACAGTGGAGTTTCGAGAGTAATATGTTATTGTCCACACAATCTAACGCTTTTCGAAAGTCAAGAAATACGGAGAAAACAAGCTTTCCTTCATCTATCTTAGAATAAAGGTATTGTAAATGATCTAATACAGCCTGTGCTGTTGATTTTTTTAGACCAAAAACGGCACTGTTTTTCATAGAGAAATTTTTTTTGTTCAAAATAAGAATACACTTTTTATGCTCAATTTTCTCGAATATTTTGCTAATGATTGGTAGCACAGAGATAAGTCTACGATTGTTTATGCAAGTTTTCACCACTTGTAAAAATAGGGGTTACTCTAGCAACTTTGAGGGAGTTCGGGAGAGTGCCTAGGAAGAAAGACTAGTTAATAATATTGGATAGAAGCGGGGCTATAACATCAGCTATAACTTTAAGTATTGTAGTTGAAAACGTTTGTAATCCGCTCGATTTATTTTTTCAGGTTGTTTATGCACGCAATTACATCGGAAAGTTGGTAGACGTAAAGGAAAACAAGAGTTGTGTTCACAAACATGATCCATATATTCCAAGCAATCAGTTATATTTTTCTACACGTTTCCGAAGAAATTCTTAAAAAGATTAGCAATATCTTTCTTCTCGTGGCATTTTAAATGATCTTGAACAATAATTCAATCGTTTTCTTAGCAGCATTGTTCAGTTTATAGCAAGAATTAATCATGCATGCACCAAATTTTAATTTATGCTTTAAATTGAGTAAATTTGAGCTTGAGTAAATTTGAGCTTGAGTAAATTTCTGAGAAGAAAGCATTCATTCAAGCTATTTTTGAGATGAAAGCATTCAATTTAACTCTTCTGGAAAGTAAGCACTCAAATTATTTTTGAAGTGGAAGCATTCAAATAAATTATTTTTGAAGTGAAAGCATTCAAATAAATTATTTTTGAAGTGGAAGCATTCAAATAAATTATTTTTGAAGTGGAAGCATTCAAATAAATTATTTTTGCAATTTTAAACTATTTTTGAGAGGGCAGGCCGCAGTTAACCATACCATGTTCCCCAAAACAACACTGAATTTACGTTTAGAAGGAGCAACGTTCAATTATCCTGTTCTTCATGAAGAAGCATAAAATTAAGCTATTTCTATCAGAACATCATTCAATCAACCATTCCACCGAGACGCATTCCAATCCATTGTCCACATCAGAATTGGGTGCCGAGTTTGCTCATTACTGAACCTGAATTTTCTGCCTATTACAAAAGTTTTAAGACATTCTTTTTACAACACCAACGAAAAATTTGAATTGCTCATCACCTACTGAAAAGTTCTGAAAATAACGGGCCCCAAACTCTTTAATCCTTCGTACCACAGACGTTCACAAATATATGTAGCATTAGCATACTGAAAACGGGAATGTTTCTTACAAAGTACTTGCACGCTCCAACCAAAAATAGCAACGCTATGGCTTGCCTGCAACTCACTACTCTGTAACAGAGCTAGGGAACACGTAAGGAAAAGCTTAACACAAAAGTGAATCAGTAAGAAAATAAAAGCTTTAAATATAGATAGTTTAGCCCCCTTAAACAAAGGCATTCGCAAGAGAAAGGCGAAACACACCTATTAGTATGGAACTGAGGAAATCCGGAATCTATGCACAATTCGTGTCTCCTCTCCACACCATGTCCGTGGAAACGGGATAGAAAAAAATAATGAAACTAACACTACAGTTATGAAATAAGACTCAAGTTCGAGAAGATAGTAAGAAGTGCTAAATGACAACACTATTAAACCAAAAACTAAGAAAACGTGTAGTAACGACACCAAAACCTATTTCAATTCAATGAAAAAAAAAGAGTGCCTACCCATCCTCCAGCATGAGACCCCGCACCTTCCTCTGGGAGCGCTAATTATCATAGATACAAGTTTTATCCCCCTGAAGGGAGTTCAAAATATCCCCCTGGAAGGAGCTCAAAATATCCCCCTGGAAGGCGCTCAAAATATCCCCCTGGAAGGAGCTCAAACTATCCCCCTGGAGGGAGCTCAAACTATCCCCCTGGAGGGAGCTCAAAATATCCCCCTGGAGGGAGCTCAAACTATCCCCCTGGAGGGAGCTCTATCTCCCTGGAGGGAGCTCAAAATATCCCCCTGGAGGGAGCTCAAAATATCCTCCTGAAAGGAGCTCAAAATATCCCGTGAAGGGAGCTCAAAATATCCCGTGAAGGGAGCTCAAAATATCCCCCAGGAGGGAGCTCAAAATATCCCCCTGGAGGGAGATCAAAATATCCCCCTGAAGAGAGCTCAACACGCAGACTTACAGGGAAGGGTGTCTGGTCGTACAGAGCCAGGTCATCACAGCTCTCGATGTAGGAATCGAAGTTCTCCAAGAAGACTTTCCTCATGATGACGATGAGGCCGGCAGGCAGCTTGAACGCCTCGGCATTCTTGACGGTCTCCAGCACCGCCACGCGCAGCGTCTCGTGGCGCGCGAACACGTCGAACTCCTTGCTATCTTTCTTATCGCGAAACTGAAAAGTAAAGACAGCGTTAGTCTTCTGTTCCAGTTAACCGAGTTACAACGCTTTAAAGGTCAGTCACAGGGAGCAATCTGTCGTTGCTGTTGAATGAATCGGTAAGGAAATTATGCTAAATTTTTTAAATCAAACAGTTATGCTTCAATGGAGTTCTTATTTATTTAGTGAGAAGTAACATTCTTTCAGGACTCCAGTACACTACACCTAATGTCCTTTGAACTTTGGGCTAGGAGTTGAAAAAATAATTTCTGAGAAATTGTAAAAACGATTAGAGGCAATCATCCTACACTAAGATGACAAAAAAAAATCTCCATTACAACAATGTTGAATTGCCTCAATCAGATCAGTACTGTTAGGATAGATATATTTGTTTGTCATCCACATCTGAAAAATTTGTTAAAGAAAGGTATAGAATCCCGTCATTTTTGGCGGGCCGTGCACACTAGTACTTTAATAAGGTTGAATGCTATGTATGAGCCAAGTTACTTCCCAAGGAGTAAAGCCAACAAATATTAAGTAGCTTGAATGACAATTCAAAAGACCTTTTCAATATACATAGAGAGACAATGATAAAAATTAATTATAATAAGAGCCACGCGACTCCAAACTTTAAATTCCTGTTGAACTGATCAGCATTTACAATTAGCTCCAAATATAATTGGTCTGTGCTAGCCACGAAATACATTGAAAAATTGTTAGACCAATACGAGATAGTGAAGCCCCAACCTACTGAATTGCTCATCCAACGTTTAGTCTGCACTTCAGAGAAAAAAGTAGAAAAACAATCAAATGGTCTTAGACAAAACTTCACTAGAATATACTCTTCATACTAAAAAGATTCAAAAGAAGCAGCAACCGAGTGGAGGGAAAGAACACCGATTCTTATTACTGTTACTCCTGATATGAAAAATACTGAGTTATAGGATTTAAACCAATGAAACATCTTCGTCCCTAACATAAAATACAAGCACTGATACTCGTGTATGAAGAGAAATGCTCGGAATTATGACTTTTTCACTACTTTTCCCTCACTTCAGGGAAGGTAGGCACAGAGGTGGTAAAAAGTGTTGTATTGATGATGTTTGTAGACACTGGTGGTACTGGCACCAGTAACTCCATTTATAGCCTTACTCATCCTTTACTGCAACTCTAGCTCTTCTAGGTGACTTCTAGAGCTTTGTAGCATACGAACTGCTAAAAAAACCAACAATAAAAACCCAACCAGATTTGCATGATGCGAATTCATGCCCCTTTCTCTAACTGGGCTACTTTTACAATAATATTCCAGCAGAAGTCACTGAATACCTACTATTTCGTGTACCGATACGGTAGCCACTCTGTTAGCTATGGCGAATGAATTCCTTACCTTTTCAAAGCCAGGCTCATGGCAGAGCGCATTGGATGTGAAGATGGACTGGATGGACACCAGCACGGAGGCCAGGTTGTTGGCTGCAGACCAACGAGGACCATCCCAGGTCCTGAATGAGACAAATGTGAGACAGATGCATCAACACCATGAAAAGGGCATCAGACTTCAAGCAACAGCATCAGAAAAACTCGAGAGGATTTTGGTTCGATCAGGTTAGAATATAATGCCGTTAAAATGACGTACACAAGGTTCCATGGGAATTTTTCAAGCTTAACGAACAAAAGAAGGATGTTGGCAGTGTGGCAACATATACACAATGTGATTTTAAGAGAAAATATGAGACTCAAAAGCAGGGTAAGTTCCAAAAAAATCCCCCATTAAAAGCAAACCCTATAGAACCTAAAAAAGTCCGTAAGTGCTTTTTTTATTTCTAAACTCCATTTCGAGTTATCAAGCACATTAAATCAAGTCAATTAGGATATGCAAAACAATTTTTATTCATATAAACATTCAACAAAATATGTTTCATCATCGATAGGAAAATGTGTAACTGAATTAATTTCTACGACCCAAGTCACGCCGATTGCAGTAGAGAAACAAAACAATGCAAGGAGTTTATGAGGTTTCTTAACCTTCAGCGCCTACAAATTTCACAAGCCATTGGGCTTCATCAGCAACTTGTGAATTTTGCATGCTGCCCCACACAAAACCAAATTAGGAAAATTTCTGTCCAATTGAGTAGGAATTTGCTCTGGAAAAGCGATGCTAGGTAATGAGTAATGAATGCGCTGAAACATCTTTACAACAATTTCTGTGGTTACTTTTCGTGTTTCTGTGGAAGTAACTTTTACTATTTTTTGATGCTATGGAGAACACGAGTGACTCACTTGACATGTGTGGAATAACTGAACATATATCTAACATTTATTTACTAAATTAATGACCAACATAAAATTAAAACCCTTAAGCTGTGTTGACATGATCATTGAGTGCGTGCGTGAGCAGTGAAGAGAGGCGCAAGCCCCGCCCACTTGCTCTCGCTTCAGGCGCATTTAATTGTTCAATGACAGCGCGGACTAAGCTCGTTTTCATCATGCTGGCCAGAGCCATGAAGACGAGCATTGAGCAAGTACATGCTCTTGAAGCGAGAGCAAATGGGCGGGGCTTGCACCTCTCTTCACTGCTCACGCGCGCAACTCAATGATCGTGTCAACACAGCTTTACGCTACCGTACATTTGAAATTCAGACATTTCCAGTAGCTTTCAATGTATTCAGTGAACTAGTTCCCTCCGTTTTCTGGTGTTCAGGAAAATGTTACTAAATCACTGAACAACCTTTCCACTCGCAGGTACCGTAAATGCATTGTATTTTGTTCTAGAATTTAGATTCTACACACTTGTGCTCCAAGGGCCAGTCATAGTATGAAGTAGTGGTAACACTTTGAAATTCAAAAATTCCAAAAACTGAAAAAGGCACGAAGAAACTTTGGTGGGTTGGGCTTCTTAACAAACATTTTTTGTAAATCCTAATTGAATGCAAGTTGTGTGATGAGTAAAATGAAATTACGCAGCCCGAATAGAAGGAGATAACAGCAACAGACTAGCCCATATGAATGTCACAGTATGAAATGGAAACGCTCTGAAATATAAAATGTGTGCAACAAAATTGTCAACACCATACAAAAGATTGCTAGGCAGATCAACAGAACTGACAAGGTCAACTCAATAGACCAAACATTCATCAACAAGTTTTAGACTTGTATATTTTGATCCCATGAGATGAAAAATCTATCACAAGTAACACACAAAGCCAAGAAAACTGATCTCACCCGAGTAGGCTGAGGCACACGAAGCCATTGACGTAGAGGTTGGGATGGAAGCGCACGCTGCTGCCGAACCTGTAGCTGCTCATGCAGCAGACGCGTGGCGGCTCAAAGGGATACTGCGGTCCAAATCTGCACGCAATCACAGCTGCTTCGATAGGTAGCACAAACTGAATCAAAAGCACAGGCTTCTCACGGAGACACGAAAATCCTTGAAAAATTATCAATACATTTATGAATTTTTTCATTATTAACTTTTTATTTTTAGAAAAATTTGCCATAGTTGGTATTGTGTCATTTGCTCCAAGTAAAAATTAGCCGATTATAATTAAAAGTTAGTTCAACAGTGCAACTGTGGTGCAAAGGACATTAATAGAAGTGTAACCGTGGTGCTTCATCTGACAACACAACCATCAAGTGAAATCTCAAAACGCTTTCAAAATCTCGAAATAGAAGCAAAATTTTGTTTGTGATTTATTATAAATTAGTCTTAGCCTCCCTTTACCACAACAAAGATATTCAAAGAGAGGAAGGTTGAAGGCACCATTTAGTATGAATTTAAGGGAACATGGACTCTATGCACAAAGGGTGTTCTCGCAAAGGATCCCGTGCACATAGAAACAGTAATATAAGAAGGAAGGTTATGAAACAGATAAAAGTTGAAGAAAAAAGTCAGAGGTGCTGAAAAACAGGACAGCAGTGAACCGAAAAAAAATGGTCTTTAACAAAACAAAAAGGTATTTCAACAAAAAGAAGGCCACCTAACTCTCAGCTCAGGACATCACATTTTCCCCCTGGGAAATTTTGTTTGTTATGGAAGATACATATATACTGGAAGTGTTGAAGATCATACAGTGGCCATTCTAGAACGTAAACAAAATAGAAAATCAAAAAGAAGATTGCACGAAATCCTCAGAGGTACACCAGAAAAATGGCTTCAACTCTTCAAATAACAAGTGAATCGGTTCATTGAGTTGTAAATTGAACTTTTAAGTTTTTTCCTCAGAAACTGGGAGATATTCATAGCCTGACAGATGCAACAAAGGTTAAAATTGCAAACAAGTAGTGCTTTGATGTGCTTGCTAACAATTCATGGTCTTGATTTTCTTACACTTCGAAATGAAAAATTGTTTAATCTTGAACAACCTTTCAATCATTAAACTGACAGAGTTCTTCCACAAAATATAAGGTTGGTGCAGCATTAATGTTCGATTTAATGATCTTGGGCAAAAAATTAATAAGCCAGCAACTGTGGAAATGTTCATTCATTAACATACTCTCCATTGGTTCCAGTGACCTCATTCTATCTTTCAACTAGCTCATGAATGCCTCGCTTGTAAATTCTGTAGGTTTAGACTCGTAATTCAAATTCACCTCTTTTTCAATCTCATCTTTTGCTGCCAGCCCAAGTCTACTAAAATGGTTCAATAGTCCTCAGAACAAACGAAAATCAGAAGCAGGTCGCATGGGCCACGTCTGTCTTGCTATCTCCCCAGTGGTAACAGTAGGATTCTCGGACACAATAAATTCAACTGATCGGAAGCAAGTGTTCTTGGATGGTCATTCTTTGACTGATCTTTCAAAATAATAATCGCCACTTCGAAAATGAGAAAACCATCTCTAGCAACTTCATTTGTTCACTGCATCATCCCATAAGTGTTCGAAATAGATTTTGCTGCTGCACTTGAATTAATACCTTCATGAAACTCATACAGTAGGAAATTTCTTATGTGAGCTTTAGATGGGACAAACATAGATGTCAATATTTATGAAAAATACAAACGTAACGAAGATAATGAGAAAGAAAATTGTTTAGTTAAGTCACAGAAATATATTACACTTACAGGTATAACAGAATATAAATAATTGACCTAATTTAAAACATCCGTTATAAAAATTGAACACTAATTTTGCACCAAGCTGACAAATACGCAATACCAGGGAACAGCAGAAATGTTTGCCACGCCCAAAAATCAGCCTCTGCCATGATCTGCGGAGCAATGTTGATAAAAAGGAAAAAAAACTCCTTTGTGTTCCAGACGGAGTGAACATAAAAGCCAAAGACTATGAAGAACATGCCCTGGTACAATTATTGATGAAGAATCTTGGTGAGTGTTTCAAGGAAAGCCATTTCTCTTTCAACACGAAGATACTACATCTACACTAAAGCCCAAAAAATGAATCAAAAGCCATGTTCCAAACTTTCTAACCAAGGATAAAATGAATTCTTTCAAGCCGTATCTGAATCCCATGGACGCTTGCGTCTGGAGTGTTTTGGAGAAAACCATTTGCAGAAAACATTTAACACTTGATGCCTTAAATAGGTCCTTGAATTAAGAATAATCCAAATTTCCCATAGAACTCTTATGAGAAGCAGTGGAATTAGTCCCTGTGAGATTAGTTGGGGTTGCAAAAAGGAAACGTGGATTTATTTAATTGTTTTATATGGGATCTTTATTACTTTTGAAACATGCTATGCGATTCTCATGTACTGTAGTTAATTTTTTGAGCAGTTGCAATAAGAATTGTTTGTCGCTGAAATTTTGTGTCACCAATGACGAGAGACTAATGGAAATTAAGTCTCTGGGAAAAATTTACATTTAACCGTACACCTGAAAATAAAGGAAGCAGAAGACAACCATCCTCGGCAAGAGACAGCTCACCTAAACATGATGCAGAAAACAAACACCCTCAGCCACAGTCAACAACTTCGCTTGACTATGAAGCAGAAGACAAACGCACTCCGCCAGAGCCAACAGCACACCTGACTATGAAGCAGAAGACAAACGCACTCAGCCAGAGCTAACAGCTCACCTGAACATTGAGCAGAAGGCAAACGCACTCAGCCAGAGCCAACAGCTTACCTGAACATGAAGTGAAAGAAGCCACCAGCATAAGGCGAGTCAGGCGTGCCCACAATCATGGCATGAACGAACGTCAGGTCGTTCTCATCCACATCGAAGTAAATCCCGTCAGCCTCGTGAGTGTGCAGCTGTGCTATGTCCCTGCAAGGCAACAACAGTAATTTCAGTGTCAAGACACTAAATATGTTTTTGCCGAGTTTGACGAACTACGAATGTCTATTTGGCAACTAGTGGTCCTCAGCAGTAAAGATTTGATTATAGATCTCAAACATGTGGTCACCAGGAGTGAAGATTTGATTATCAAGAACATTGTCAGTCATCAACTAAAACAAGGAATAAAAAGCCAAAGAAACAAGTATATCAAGTTGAGTAAACAAGAATCATACATCAAGTCAAGTAAATCATAAAAAAAGTGAACCCAGGGAGACAAAGAAGTAAGTCAAGGGAGAAAAAAAGGAAGTAAGTCAATGGAGAAAAGAAGTAAGTCAAGAGAGAAAAGAAAGAAGTAAGTCAAGAGAGAAAAGAAATAAGCAAGTCAAGAGAGAAAAGAAATAAGCAAGTCAATGGAGAAAAGAAGTAAGTCAAGAGAGAAAAGAAAGAAGTAAGTCAAGAGAGAAAAGAAATAAGCAAGTCAAGAGAGAAAAGAAATAAGCAAGTCAAGAGAGAAAAGAAATAAGCAAGTCAAGAGAGAAAAGAAATAAGCAAGTCAAGGGAGAAAAGAAGTAAGTAAGTCAAGGGAGAAAAGAAGTAA
Organism: Platorchestia sp. MABIK; assembly: GCA_014220935.1. Taxonomy (NCBI): domain Eukaryota; kingdom Metazoa; phylum Arthropoda; class Malacostraca; order Amphipoda; family Talitridae; genus Platorchestia; species Platorchestia sp. MABIK. The sequence goes on along the minus strand of JACJUY010005538.1, from coordinate 7,316 downwards.
GTCAAGGGAGAAAAGAAGTAAGTCAAGGGAGAAAAGAAGTAAATCAAGAAATACAAGGAAGCCAAGGGATACAAGAAAGCCAAGTGAAACAAGAAAGCCACGGGATACGAGAAAGCCAAGAGATACAAGAAAGCCAAGGGATACAAGAAAGCCAAGGAATACAAGAAAGCCAAGGAATACAAGAAAGCCAAGGAATACAAGAAAGCCAAGGAATACAAGAAAGCCAAGGAATACAAGAAAGCCAAGGAATACAAGAAAGCCAAGGAATACAAGAGAGCCAAGGAATACGAGAAAGCCAGGTGATACAAGAAAGGCAGTGGGAATAGGAGGAAGTAGTTGCAAACAAAAAATTGTAGGAAAATAAAAATTGAAAGTAATCATGAACATGTAGAGAGAAAAGAATACTAAAAAAAAACAATAAAGATTGACCAAAAACTGTATACCTTACACAAACTAAAATAAAATAAAAAGCTGTTTGCCAAAGAACAACTAAAAACAAAAAAAAAAGTTTTACAAAATGAGAAAGAAATCTTAATTAATCAATTTAAATAAAACAATTAATTGAAACAAAATATAATGTAAAGCATATTAAAACAGCTCCATGCAACTCACTTCTGTGCCCTGGCAATAGACATGTGAGAATTTCCAGCAGCATCCCATTTCTGACTTGAAAATGGGCAGACATTAATACCAAGCTTCCTGTGTGCTTCAAGGGCAGGGCAGGTGTGCTTGTGGCCGTACCATCCAGGCTTGGCGTTGGGGTCATGTGGCGGCTCTTCCTGTGGTGCACTGGGTGCTGGTCTGATCAATCTCTTCCAGCCTAAATACTTCTCATTTGAGGTGGGCATTGCAGCTGTTGGCTGGGTGCTTGATGAGCTTCCTTCTTCTCCCAACATCATGGGAGCTGAATCTTCTGAAATGAAACATCTTGTCTTAGGAAGATGAGTAGTCAGGTGCTTACAAACAACAACTACACTACTCGGCTGCCAGTAGGTAAGTCTCATAATGTTAATGAATAGGAGATAGGATTTTTGAATAGCTTTTACTATTTTTAGGTCCAACATGTGAATATAAATAAAATTCTTTTTAAAAGAAAAGGGAAAAAATTTCGAAATATTTTCATAACATGCTTAAATTTTCTCCTAAATGAACACCAACTAATTAGGATATTTAAATTGGCATCAAGTCCTCAAATTCAAACTGTTTTAAATAACTAACTTTACAGTACTACTCTTATATTTAATTTTTAAATGCCAATAACATTCAAGCATACATAGACTTAATTATTAAACATAAGTATAGCAAATGATTTGGTCAATATTGAATTTAATGTTGACAACTTTTATAATTTCATTACAAAATTTAGGTTATTGGAGACATCTTATGACATTTTACACAAATGACATTGTGCTCGCAAATGCTTAGTTTTTGAGATATAGCATAAATAATTTTCAGGTAAGAATAGCATTAACGGCAGTTTTGAAATGGCTCTTCCGGCGTTACGAGGACCATGCCAAGTTTTTTGGTGGGAGTCATCGGCCTTCATATGGTTAAGTTAAGTTAGTTTAGATATACTTAGGTTAATTTAGGTTAAATTGTTCAACTAACCTAACATGACCTTAACTAACCTCACCTATCGTTGCATGAAAACTGTATTTCTGCTTATTTACGTGTCCGTTTGTTCAATTTTATGAACGACATTCCTCTAACTTCAAAGTTAAATATCTCAAAAACTAAGCATTTGCAAGCACAATGTCATTAGTGTAAAACGTCTTCAATTGTAGCATATTACCCATATGTGATAACAAAATTATTGAAATCATTGACAACATTAAATTCAATATTGACCTATGATTCTTTTAAAAAGCCAGATTAAATTTTTTCCATCAGAACCTAGGAATTTGCAGTTTCTCAGCTTTAACATTATAGCTAAAACAAACAAATTTGATGTTTTAAAGGATAAAAGCCTGCTAAGATATTTAATTAGTAACTTGATTAAAATAAGAATGAATTACTGTATTATGCACTACACAAATTCTTACAAAGCATATGGTCGAATCAAGCATCCAGACCCAGCGCCAAATCAAGCAGCCATGCAGTGCTTTACATGACAGCCAACATGTGTCTAATCAAGCAAGTGAGCAATTTAATATTCAACCTACACTTACTCAAGCATCCAGCTACCAATCAAGAATCTCATGTGCTCTACTCTGACTTTTACACTAAATGATGTCTCTTTAATAAATCTCAGAACTCAGGTAAAATATTGAACTAAATTAAATATTTCCTTTACTTAATTTGAAAAAAAAAATTCCTCCCTAATGGTTGTAAATTAACCAAGTAAATAAAATATGGACACTTATAATGACCCAACATATTGGCAGAGTCAGGTATATCTTATATTAAAAAACGGTAAACACAGCAAGCATGAAGTTATTTCACAATTATTCACTCTTTATTTTCACGTTTTTTCATACTGAAAATTGAATCATGCACTGAAAATTCGCTATGTGAACCAAGTTGGCTACTCATATTCTGAATAGTTCATTTCAGCATAAAATTTAGAAACAAAACACAAGACAGGTAGCAAAATGAAAGCTTAGCACTATCAAGGCTCCTTTCATTTCTTTGTTTCAAGGTCTGTGTAGTATTATGAATTGCGCTTCTAAATCTATTAGATAAAAATACAACTATTCAAATGAAAAAGGGCTTAGTTTATTTAAAATTATACGTGATTTATCAAACATTTTGGATGGGTACAGTCATTTGATTTCGAATGAAAGTAATTCTACTCTTCTCTAGCATCGACACACGTTATATACATGAATGTCCTAAGAATGATGTATTCATCAACCACAGAGAATGAAAGTTGTTGCCAGACGCCGCAATTATCCAATTTGATATTAAATAAAACAAGCAAGTACCCATATCAGCTTATGGAAGCAATTACCTAAAATATCATCAAGAGACACACAGATGACCACATTCTGGTCATAATAAAAGCTGAATCTAATGTTCAAAAGTTGCCCGTTGGAACGCTTTAACAGGTATCACGCACTAGGACTCACTAACTAAATAAAAATTTTACAAATGACATTAGAAGAACCTTATCTCAATGAGTAAACCAACTACTCAGCACAGTGCCTGTAGCTTCTAATAACAAAAAATTTTATATTTGGGACGAAGTAAGCCGAGCAAAAATATTCGTTAGGCCTAACAACACTCCCTAAGTTAAGCACTCACACAATGACGTCCCTCAAGCCACTGTCTCCAGTTAAGTAGGCCTCTTCGGAAATTATTCTCTAATGCTGTGTAAAAACACTTAGCTTAGTTTACTTAAAGCTAGTGAAGTAACAAAAAAACTGGTAGTAAATAAGTTCTGTCATGCGGGATATTTATGATCTGGATCGAGACTGCTTTTTCTTTACCTCATCAAGCAATATTTAAAAAAGTTTTCAAATCAAGCGAAATATCTTTTTTAAGTCATGAGTTTTATATCTTTTATTTATGTGAACATACACAGGGCTGAAATATTTTCTGTAGAGAGATTGAAATAGAAATTTAATGTCCGCATTATTTCAAGAATTGAATTTCCAATCCTCGTTTATGAAATATTTTCCCGGGCTCTATCATTCTGAAAATTTTTTATAGTGCTTCTCTTTGATATCTTTGATCTGCAAGTGAAATCCTAGAAAATAAATTTTAGCGAAAACCATGCATTTGTATCTACTTGTGTGCTATATAATTAACCGGTTTTAGCAGAGTACTGAATTTATTGAAGAGTTCTGTGTGCTTCCACCCGACCTAGTGGACACTAACCCCGAATTAAGGGGCCCTACTGCACACAAATTACCGGGCACCCATCTGGGGCCGGTAACGCTGAAATAAAGATAATTAATGACCAGCAGAGCATGACTAGCTTAGGGGCTCACCTGAAGATTCGAAAATTATGTTCAACAACAAACATCGGCATCTTAGGATGCTTTATTTCCAATCAAGCCTGATACATATGATCTTAAGCATTGGTTTTTCAAATGTCTTATAAGTAACACTATATGTAGGACACCATGACGGTTCCCCCGAGAAGCCGGTACCCATTTTCGACACCTGGGTTGAGTGGGGTATTGGGCTTGAGCTCTCCCTTATACCCAACGGGGAAAATCGCCGCGCCAGTGCCGGGATACGAACCCGGGCCTCCAACATGCAAGGCCGTTCCCTTAACCACTGTACCACAGCGAGCGAACACTCTTCAATGTAGCCGGCTGTCGAGGACGCAAGAGTCCCCTGTTGCGAGGGTCGGATTGCTGGTGTTACGCGGAGCACCAAGGAAGATGCACCCGCTCTCACAGCTAAATTCAGTCTGTCGTGTCGGCCTCTGGCAGACACACACGTTAGCTTGCCCGAATCCGTTGCTATGGCTTGGGACTCGTAACAAGAAGAGCAGACGAACGTTTTAGTGTTTGCATATACGTTTTTCGTCGAAGATGTGAGGAACCCCCGCCATTGCTCCGCTTAGTCGTAAATTACCAGCGTTATTAATTTTTAGGCTGATTAAGAGGATCACAGCCCAAGAACTTTATTGCGGAAGGCCTTTAAATCTGCTTTACCAAGTCCGCAAGGACCTCAGTGATCGAGCAATGGCTTGAATTTCGACAGTTCTCCATCTGACTTCTTCTCGTTTTCTCCGTTTGCCATTAACTCCTGAGTTGCTGCACGTACTCTAATGAAAATTTTGCAAAAAATAAAAACCGTTCATTTCCCAAAGAATTATAGCTATGTGAAATGTGGTATTTTCTTAAATTTCAAAATTTTAAGGTCCCTGATTGATAGACAAGCCATTATAGACCGACCGGGGTTGAAAATTTGGCAACAACAAATTTGTCATGGCCGGGGCCGGGCTGGGTCCGGGGTTATTAAATTTACCAAAATGAACCCGGGGTTCAGACCGTGACAGGAATCCTGACACCATCCTCTTCTTGGGCGAATGTAATAGATGACTCTGAAGACTACGATGCTAGTTCAGGAGTGTGCCCAAGTATAGCGAAATCAGCTTTAACGGAGCTGAACAAATACTTAAAATGAGAAGAATAGATGTAAAAGTAAATCCGTTAATGTTTTGGCAAACAAATTCGGCAGAATTTAAAACTTTTGCAGCACTAACGAGAATTTATCTCTGTTCACCCCCTAGTTTAACATCAAGTGAATTTAAAGTTTAATAGCACCGTGAATTTAGAGTGGGGGAAAGCTTGCAAAAAAACAGGGTACGGTTGACACCTAAAAATCCTGAAACCCTTCTGTTTTTAAAATGTGGTCCAGTGAATTTTTTTCACGGATCCACCTACATTTACGATGGCATTGTCCGTGAAATTTCCACGCGTCCACGTGGAATTGTATGTGTAACATAAAATTACCTTTTGAACATAAATATCTGAATGGATGCATACTGCCATTGATGTAGAATATTAAAATAACTTCAATGAATAGTATAATACGAAGTTTTTAAAATTTTAATTGTATCTTTTACGCCCGTCAAAGATCTGAATCACGCTCTGTCTCCTGATGCTGGATACTTTGCACATTTTACAACAGTTTGTCTTTAGATTGCAACACCAGCGGAAATTTTATGTATTCCTTGCTGAAAGGACAAGACGATTGTCTTGCTCATCACACCCAATAAAAACATATTTAACTCAAAAACGCTCAAATTGAAGAGTAATTATGTCAATGAGGGTTAGACTCATTTAAATTTGACTTGGATTAATTTGAACTTGAGTTGGATTAAATTAAACTTTAATTGGATTAAATTGAACTTGACTCTGATTAAAATGAACTTGACTTGGATTAATTTAAAGTGAAAAGTGTGGCGCTTACATATGTGGCGCGCACGTGATATCCTACTTTAGGTTTCAAAGTTTTTTAAAGTCCTTATAACTCCAAAACTAAGGAGTTTTTGGCATTTTATTAGTTTCAAAAATCGTTTCATTTTGAGTTTTCAACTTATGGTTTAAATTTATCCGCACAAAAACACCCTATATATGAATAATAAAACGCTAGGTCTCTCCATCAATTTATAATATCTATGTTTAATTTACAAATATATGTTTTTGTGCATAATTTCCCCTATATTATTACAATTGGAATCAGCTTGATTGGAGGGTCTCAAAAATACCATTCAAATAATATGTCAAACCTGGCATCCACTTTCGTTTGTAGTAAAAAATATTGCGTGAAAATTGAATCTATTGTTAAGAAATGCAGCTTATCGCGGTAAAAAGGTATGGGAAGGTTTTTAAAAATTTCATGGCTATTAATAATTTGAATTATAATACGCAGTTGCTGCTTGCTTGGTTAGTATGTGCGTCTGTGACGTTCTTAATGAACACACTGCCCAAATACAAGAATATTTTAATCGCGGGTACTTTTGGATGGAACTATTTGTTTGTCATCGATAACGTGAGACTTTTTTAATGGAAGCCATCGAATCCCGTCATTTTTGACGGATCATATACACTAGTAGATATATATATATATATTAGTAAAACTTGTTTTTTACAATTCTCTTGTCAATTTAAAAGTCGTTCGTAAATAAAGACTACAATAAACATATGTACAGGTTGTAACACCTCCAACCATTAAAAAATAAAATATTCATCTTAGTAATTTTGAATAGTTGGAGTTGGAGTCACCAAATTGTGAATAGGCGTATTCGGTGTTGAAGTCGCAAAATTTTGGAAAGGTGGAGTCGGAGTCGCCAAATTCTGACAACGTGGAGTCGGAGTCGCAAATTTATTCCTCCAACTCCGCAACCCTGGTTATAATGGACTAACCATGTCGGGCGCTAATAGCCGTGTCGGGGGATCATTATGTCATTGTGTCTTTTTGGATATATTGTCTTTTTTGGAAATATTTTTTGTGTATATGTGTACGTACGCATACATATGTATATATCTATGAGTGTATGTGTGTGTGTACACGCATGTCTACATTCACGTAAACATATATATGTTTTTATTCCTATTTTTTGCGTAAAAACAAAACCTCAAGGTCCATTACATTCATTTAATGTTTTACAATCAGTTAACTCTGAACAATACCTCAGAAATATATATATTTGTTGCGCTTGCTTAATGATTCAAAAATTCAATACCCCTGAGGACGTTTCTGTGAATAGTAAAAATGAAAAATGTTACAGACAAATGAAATAAAGCGCAATGTAAGCAAATGACTCTCGAAATAATTATCTTTCTGTCTGTTATATATCGGTGCGAGACTTGCAGGGCAAGCGCCGCCGGATGTCTTGGTTGCATTTGGGTTCG